>CM070100.1:20226486-20253986 GCA_036178185.1 Liparis tanakae | reverse complement strand
GGGTCCGGTCCTGGGGGGGACCGGCCCGGACCTGGATCCAGTAACCAAAGCCAGTTGCTTCAGCTAACTGCTACTGCCTGTCACAGGTGTTTACCTACCTGTCTACCTGCCTACCTGTCTACATTCCTAGCTGTCTACAACACTGGCTACTTACCTACCTGCCTGTCTACCTTTAGGTGAGGTCACAAGAGTCACAGGTATCATATCCATTCACCGAATGAGATGGTTGGATGTATTTAGATGTATTTGGATCAGTCCTGGATGCATTTAGATGTATTTAGATGTTTTTGGATTTATTTAGATGTTTTTTTGAGGTATTTAGATGCATTCAGATGTATTTGGATGAGTCCTGGATTTAATTAGATTTGTTTAGATGTATTTGGAGGTATTTAGATGCTGCATTTAAATGTATTTGGATGAGTCCTGGATGTATTTAGATGTATTTAGATGTTTTTGGAGGTATCTAGATGTTTTTAGATGTTTTTAGATGTATTTAGATGTTTTTGGATTTATTGGACGTTTTTGGATGAGTCCTCGATCTAATTAGATGTATTTGGATGAGTCTGTATGTAATTAGATGTGTTTAGATGTATTTGGATGTGTTTGGATGTGTCTGGATGAGTCCTGCATCCCGTGGTTTGCCTATATGCTCAGCAGCCTGTAGTCTCTTTGGGTTTTCTCCATCAGAACCGGAACTCCTTGCCTCCTTGCTGTTGGCAGCTCTTCGAGGACCTCTTGTATCCTCACGTTGTCTCTGACCCCAGTGCGCTCTGTATCCGGCCGTCATAAGGCGACCGTAACGCGCTGCGGTCAATCATTCACAGAGGCTGAGCGTGAGGGCGGCACGCCGAGCATTTAAAAGAGAAACCACCTCTCAGCAGCGCGCGCGTAAGAGAGAGAGAGAGAGAGAGAGAGAGAGAGAGAGAGAGAGAGAGAGAGAGAGAGAGAGAGAGAGAGAGAGAGAGAGAGTGAGAGAGAGGGGAGGGGGAGTCCTTCCTCGCCAACTGCGCGTCATTTTTAGCTCCAGAGCGGGTTGGATGTCAGGACTGGCGTTCAGAGCGCAGCGGCGCGCGCCCGGTGTCTCCCGCGGTGTTTACCCGTCAACCGGCTGTCGGTCTCGGGGGGGAGCAGCTCCTCCGGCCCCGGGGGAAGCCGGTGGACGTGCGCGCGGAGGAGGAGATGGTGCCGACGGCAGGATGGACCGGAACGACGTCGCGCCCGGTTCCGTGTGCCGCTGCTGGCTGCTCCTGGCCCTGTGCGCGTGGGCAGAGGTAAGTCCGACCCCCCCCCCCCACACACACACACACACACACACACACACACACACACACACACACACACACACACAAACACCCTCCCGCCTACTTAAAGCTGATGTTTACGAGCTTCATTCTAAAACTTTCATCATGATTCTCGTGAGAAATTCGTAATTGTTGTTTGCCATATTATATAATAATCTCAGTACTTTGAGTTTCTTAACAGTTGTTGATTGTTATAATGTTGAGGATTTCCTTGAAATATCATCCACAGTCCACCTTCATCATATATATATATATATATATATATATATATATATATATATATATTATTGGATTTCACATGCCTGTGGACTGATGTGCACTTTAAGTCCAGCTGAGCTCTCAGACTTTATCTTATTACTGCATGAATTACATTTCCCTTTTCACCGTAAGACACATTTATTTCAAGGACATTTGAAGGAAACTATAAAGAGCTATAAAAAAAAAAACACAGGCCCCTTAAAAAAACCCTCATTCCACTCAGTTAAACATGGCGGAGCGGCGCCCTCAGATCCCCTGAGACCCTCAGCATCGGGCTGAGAGATGGGAGGGAAGTCTAAACGGGGACCGGCGGGGACCCGCGTGCGTAACACTTCCATCACACATGACCCTCGGCCCGCTCCGTGTATCTGCTTGCTCACTTCAGATTATTAATAGTCTCGGGACATGGCTCGGATACCGGCATATCGAGGAGTATCGACTCTGTGATCCTCTTCCAGAAGAGAAGAGGACGTTAACGTCACCGTGAAGTTTGTTTCCGGTGCTCCAACAGGAGAAAGGCAGCTTGTCAGGATCGTGTTTTTACTGGGTTGTTGTTGTGTCAGATGAACTACCCCCCCCCCCCCCCCAACCCCTCCCTCTACTGTGTAGGAACTATGCAGTCGGTGAGTATTTCGAGGGGTTGCCACATTGTTCACATGGTGGAAGATGTGTAACCGTTTTGAAACGGTGTCTTTCCTGACCTCCTCCGCCCGGCGGCACGGAGACGGCGTCGCATGGAGGCCGAGGGGCGGCTGCTTCAGGCCTCGCCGGGGTCTCACTCCTAGTCTCTAGTCTCACTCCTAGTCTCACTCCTAGTCTCTAGTCTCACTCCTAGTCTCACTCCTAGTCTCTAGTCTCACTCCTAGTCTCACTCCTAGTCTCACCGTGGTCTCAGGTCTCTAGTCTCACTCCTAGTCTCACTCCTAGTCTCACTCCTAGTCTCTCCGTGGTCTCGGGTCTCGCCCGCCGCGCCCTGCAGCCTCCGGTTTTCCGAGCTCCGGTCTCTATTATCTGCCGGTCAAAGTCCTCGTGTTTTGATTCAGATCTCGTTATCGAAACTCCGCAGCCTTCAGGCGAGGCCGGTGTAAGAGTTACAGCTGGACTTCAGCTGACGTTCCCCTACTACCTGTCTACCTGTCTGTCTAACTGTCTACTGACCTGACTACCTACATGTTTACAGTCACTGTTTCTGTTTCTTATATGTATATTTTATTCTTGTGTGTTTAGTTTATTGGTGCTATTGTAACAACAAATTTTCCCCTAGGGATTAATAAAGTATCTATCTATCTATCTACCTGTCTCCCTACTTGTCTATCTACCCGTCTATCTACCTGTCTACCTATATGTTTACATACCTGTCTACCTACCCATCTATCTACCTGTATACCTACTTGTCTACCTACTCATCTATCTACCTATCTACCTACCTGTCTACCTGTCTACCTATATGTCTATCTACCTGTCTACCTACCCATCTATCTACCCGTCTATCTACCTGTCTATCTACATGTTTACATACCTGTCTACCTACCCATCTACCTACCCGTCTATCTACCTATCTACCTACCTGTCTACCTGTCTACCTACCCATCTATCTACCCGTCTATCTACCTGTCTATCTACATGTTTACATACCTGTTTACCTACCCATCTACCTACCCGTCTAGCTACCTGCTCGTGAACTCATTCCTCATCACCAGCTGGTATCTAAACAAATAAATACCATCACTGTTCTCTCAATAAGTTACATCGGCTCACATGTCTGATGTGAAGATGAATCATAAAATCTCTTCATCCCTAAGAAGGGTGGAGCTCACAGAGGAGCCCCGTGACCATCCGGCCGCTGGGTCGGCAGCGTGAGGTTATTCTTGGACACACAGATCGATACTCTCCTCCTCCTCTGATGTGTTGTCTGTCATATGAGCGTCTGTAGACGGTGAACGTCTGGAAACGAGAGATCGGCGTTGTGAATGACGCGTAATCTCATAATACTCTGTTTACATCGATGAAGTGGCAAAGTCAGTTCTACCACTTTACAGCTAGGAAATCCTCACATGGGCTCGACGCTGATGGAAGGTGTGTGTGGCGAGTTCACAGTAACGTGTGTTTGGTGCTTCATAACCTCTTTGCATAAAGACAACTATATCTGCTCCATGTGTTTTTCTTTTTAAAAATGTTTACAGGTCACTGAAGGTGGACACCTGGATACTGCGCAGAGTGCAGGTGAGTCTTTATTAACGAGAGGTCTCATTAAATTTGCTAGTCAAAGTTCACGTCATCCAATCCTCGTTAATGCGATGTCTCAGGAATAACTTTTATATAGCTGCCTTTTTAGATATTTGAGGAATTAAAGGCTCCCGATGTGACATTTAGATCGTTAATATCTCGTTGTCCGCTGTCATCTGAACCTTTTTCCAGTGATGTCCTCCCTGTGGATGAATTATTTTAAGTACCTCCCAACCAGCGCAAGAATTTTTGGTTAAAAAAAAAAATTATATATATATAAGAATATAAGATTGAATATTAAAAAAATTAAAATGTTCATTTATGCTAATTTTAAATGTATATATTTTTTTAATCTCACGCACCCCCTGGACAGTACCTTCACGTACCTCCAGGGGTACACGCACCCCCATTTGAGAACCTCTGATGTAAAGATAACAGAGGAGTGAAGTCTCTCCCTCTGCGTGTGTTGAAATCAGAGACGACCGACCGTGTGACTTTTAGTGCACGTGAGCGTGCACGTGAGCGTGCACGTGAGCGTGCCTCAGACTAAAGAAGTCCGATGCAGGTTGCAGTCGACCGTATGGCCTCTACGCTCCTTCTGTCCGTTGTTCTTTCCAGTCTCTCTGCTCGGTCGCTCTCCTGCACACACACACACACACACACACACACACACACACACACACGCACACACACACACCACCACCACCAGCAGCAGCCTGTGTGTCAATCCTGAGCCTACATAGCTCCCGGTCACAGTTGCGCTGCCTGTAGATTCCCTGATTTCCATGCTTGGTGACTTATGGCCACGAGGCCTCTCTGCCTTCATGCCTGTCAGATTCTCCCGCTGGAAGAAAAGAGAAAAAAAAACGGACGAGTCGCCCGTCGAGCATTTTAACGCTCGGCAGCTGTGTTGCAATCGACAAGAATCTACATGTGCCAGAGATGAGTTACAGTCTGTAGGAGAGCGTCAGGGTTGTTCCTGCTCTGTGTGTGTGTGTGTGTGTGTGTGTGTGTGAACTCGTGTCAGAGCGTCTTCCCAGGATGCTGTTTTATAGTTGCCGGTGCTTCTGGCTGCTATTAGGTGCCTTCCCTTCATGTCGGCGTTGTCTCGTTAAACCCCCGTCTGCCCACCAGATGAACGTGTGAGGTGTGTGACGCGCGTCGCCTCATTGAACTTGTTTTAAGTTTAACCCGAGGACGGGTCGGAGGACGGCCTCTGACCCCACCGATAGAGTGTGAAAACAGGAAATCAGCAAATGAGTGTCCTCCTGGAGCAAATATAAAGATCCTAATGGAGTTAAAATCCCTTCATTCATCTCAGAGGATGGTGTAAACTCGTGACTCAGGTCCAGGTAATCTTCTAAAGGTTTTTTTCCCACCATTAAACCATGCAGGGGAACAGAGAGGTTGAGAGGAAACATGCACTCCGATCCTTTACTGAAATGAAAGTAACAAGACCACAGTCTTGTACAATTATTTAATTTCCTTTTATTTTACTTTACAGGGCCAGTGTGGCATTTGAGGGGATCTGTTAGAAATTGAATATCATATTCTTAAGTACATCCTCATAAAACGGTCCGTATATCCAGCAACAAGTGTCCATCTCAGCCCGTCACATGCATGGAGTATTTTCTAAATAAACATTTGTCTTTACAGGTAAAACACGTAGTTAGGTTTAGGAGGAGATCACCGCCAACATTACGAGAGTTTGTATCTCTGCATCTGTAGAACACGTCGAAAATATATTCATTTCAAACTCGATTTTTAACACACGGCTTTTATTCTGAAATATTTGCAGGGGAGTGTTTTTTATAACATTTATGAAATAATTAAAAAGGTTAAATGAAAAATTCTGGCCATTATTAAAGGAAAACTCTATAGAAAGAAAGGGTGGCAGCTGCTGCACCGCTGTCCCTGCGGACACCACCAGGTGCTGGAGCTCAGTGGTGGAGCTCAGTGGTGGAGCTCAGTGGTGGAGCTCAGTGGTGGAGCTCAGTGGTGGAGCTCAGTGGTGGAGCTCATCGGTGGAGCTCAGTGGTGGAGCTCATCGGTGGAGCTCATCGGTGGAGCTCAGTGGTGGAGCTCAGTGGTGGAGCTCAGTGGTGGAGCTCAGTGGTGGAGCTCATCGGTGGAGCTCATCGGTGGAGCTCAGTGGTGGAGCTCAGTGGTGGCTAATCCAACAGTGTCATATGTTATAAGCTGCTCTTATGTTTTCTTTGTTGTTACGATACACGTTTGTAGTTTACATCAACAAAAGAAACTGGACTAATTCTTTAATATCATCATTTACACCGTCTTGTGTGTGTAGTTAATTCGTATTTGTGAATCTCAACGCTCATTGTTTTGTTAATATTCATCTCGTGTCATTTAAGAGGAGGTGACTAACCGAGGCTCGGTGTCTTTCTGCAGTCCACCTCTCGTGTTCGGAAGGCTTCACGGAGCTGGGCTACTACAACGGCTCCGTCTCCCACACGGACTCCGGCTCCGCCTGCCTGAAGTGGACCGACTTCCCGGACTACGTGCGTCAGTACCCGAGCCGAGGCCTGGGCGACCACCGCTTCTGCCGGAACCCGGACCGAGAGGCCAACCCCTGGTGCTTCATCCGCCAGAGCTCCGGCGCCTTCGGCTGGGCGTACTGCGACTGCCATGAGGGTGAGGCGAGGGATGAAGAGGGGCAAGCACATATGAACGGATGGAGGGATGGAAGGGCATGTGAATGGAGGGATGGATGGAAATGGATAGATGGATAGATGAATAGAAGGGTATATGTGTGGGGCTATGGATGAACGGATGGATAGATAGATGGATAGATGGAAGGGCATATGGATCTTTCTTGGTTTTGGTCGTACACATCTTGGATTTTAGTAATAGTACCCATCTTGGTTTTTGATAGTACACATCTTGGTTTTTGATAGTACACATCTTGGTTTTTGATAGTACATATCTTGGTTTTTGGTAGTACCCATCTTGGTCTTTAGTAATAGTACCCATCTTGGTTTATAATAGTACCCATCATGGTTTTTGATGGTACCCATCTTGGTTTATAATAATACCCATCTTGGTTTATAATAGTACCCATCTTGGTTTTTGGTAGTACCCATCTTGGTTTATAATAATACCCATCTTGGTTTATAATAGTACCCATCTTGGTTTTTAGTAATAGTACCCATCTTGGTTTATAATAGTACCCATCATGGTTTTTGGTAGTAACCATCTTGGTTTTTAGTAATAGTACCCATCTTGGTTTTTGGCTGTTGCCATCTTCTTTCTTTGCACCCAGACGTGACGCTAAGCACAAACAAACTCCCAGAGGTACAACGCTGTTAGAGACCTGTCAATCACACGGTCGGTAGCTCTAAGCTCACTTCTGCATTGGCTTCACTATTCAGAACCAGAGGTTTCCACTCGGTTTGGACTTTGCAGTCCGTCAAAGGGGCCAATGCACATTGCGGATGGTTAGGCCACGCCCAGCCAGGTCTGCGTTCTAACTCCGGCAGGACCGATTCAAACCGCTGCCTTTCCAGCCAATGCACCTACGACCAATGCACTCATCATCAATGGTATCTAAATTACACTACCGTTCAAAAGCTTGGGGTCATCCAGACAATTTCATGTTTTCCATGAAAACTCACACTTTTATTCATTAAATGAATACAAGATTAATACAGAATATAGTCAAGACATTGACAAGGTTAGAAATAATGATTTTCATTGTAAATATTAATGTTGTTCTTCAAACTTGTGGCTCAAAGGAAGGCCAGTTTTAGAGCTTCTCTCACCAGCATAACTGTTTTCAGCTGCGCTCAAATAAAAAGGGTTTCAATGTTAAGGAATAATCTGTTTGTGGAAAATGCAAAATAAAAAGTTATAACATCCCCCCCAAAAAGGGGTTTAAGGGGGTTCTACCCCTCTGCTAGTCTTCTAAGGCAATAACACAATGTACCACTAGAACACTGGAGATGGGCCTCTATACACCTCTGTAGAGACTTATTAACAACCAGAGAATAGTCATTTACCACAACTATGTAGAGAGAGTATTTCTGATTAATTTAACGTCATTTTCATTGGAAAAAACAGTGCCTTTTTTTCTTTTTTCTAAGTGATCCCAATCTTTTGAACGGTAGTGTAGCTTCCCCATGAATTGTAACAGGTTTACTCGTGTCTCATTTGCAGGTGCAGCCAGATTGGCAGGGGGGTCATCGGAGAAAAGCGGGCGTCTGGAGGTCTATCTGAAGGGCCAGTGGGGGGCAGTGTGTGACACTCACTGGACCGACTGGGACGCCAGCGTCATATGCCGACAGCTCGGCCTGAGGTGAGGACTAATGACGTCCCCCATGGGGAGACAGCTAGATGAACCATGGCTGGGAACAGCAATGAATTTACTGCAGACAAAACTACAACTCATGTGACTTGTTTTCAGTTCATGCCGTTTGACTCACTGCGGATACATCGGGGAGGCCGGGAGGAATAGGAACGGTTTAGTTTACTTAGGTTTTATTGCTTGAACTAGAAACTATTTTAAGGGAAATCTCGTCATATTAGTCCTCGACAAGCCGGCACATGAAGCCGCTCTCGCTACGCCGGAGGCTAACTCTACCGGCTCAGAAACGTAATTACATTTCAGTAATTACATTTCTGAGCTGAGAGCTTCGGAGAGGCCACTTCAGGAACGGCTTTGACCTCCGTCATTCTTCCGATTGACCCCATTTCATGCCTCTGCCTGACTCCCCACCAACGCAACCGTCACACAATCTTTCCTGAATCCTCATATTAAACTACTTTTAATACAATACGGATGGCATGGAGTGCAGCAGTTTCCTTTTTAGTAAACAGGCAAGGAGGAATAGAAGTAGGATGAACCGATGCTGAGCAGTACAGCACAGTAGGCCATCAGTCAAAGCCTCCTGACTTACCCCACCCCAGGCTTAAAGTCTAAATACACAGAAAGGTATTACAGCATTGAGGATGCAGTAGACTTTGTAAGTCTTCAGCTATTCTTGCTCCCACCCATTTCCTATTTTCCAGTTTCACATCAAGCCTCCAGTGAAGATAGAGTAGCTACCATTCAAGGTGCAAGGCTTTTTACTTAGCATCTGTGCCTAAAAGGAATTATTCTGCAGGGCTCTCCGCGTCAACAGAGGTACAAAACAAACACACTAATAATAACAATACAAAATATTTAAAAAAAACACTGTACAAAAAACACACTGCACATAGGGTGGTAAAAGAATATACAGTATTAACCCTCCTTTGGGTTCAATTTGACCCCATTACATTTTTAACGTTTAACGTCTCTAAACAAATGATTGACATCATTTGTTTTGCTTCACATTTCATGACTTTTCCTAATTTATTGGGGACAACTGGGAAAACATAACATTCACATGATGATATGTTTTCACTGTCCTGAACACAACTTGTACCCATCGGTGTTCTTTGGGGTCAATTTGACCCCAGGCTGTTTTTCACTGTGTAAAACATATAAGAAATATCAACTTTTGTATTTATTTAAAGGGCTATTTAAGTAGTAAACAAAACAAACATAAAGTACCTCACACTTAAACTTGGGAAACAATATTAATTCTAATCATTTTCTGGAGTTTTTAATTGCTGGGGTCAAATTGGCCCTAAGGTAAAAGATGTGAGTACATTTGAAGGTCACAGGAGCGTTAAGTACAGGAACAGGTTAATGTAAATACATTTGCGTAAACACGCTAAAGTCTGTCTCTAAAGCGAAGTCATGTTTTCACTGAGCGTGAGCGTCTTTGTGCGCAGCGAGATCGGGACGGCCCTGCAGCACTCGTACTTCGGCCCGGGCTCCGTCTTCCACTACGAGCGTCTGGGATGCAGAGGGAACGAGAATTCCCTCCTGGAGTGCCGGAGCAGAAAGTTTGTCCCCGGCGACTGTAACCAGGGCAACGAGGCCGGGGTGGTCTGTGCCGAGCCTCAAGGTGAGCCCAGGGCGGCGGCGCCCCGTGAAGGAGGAACTCGTGGTTACTCGGAAACCTCATCCTGATGCTGCTGCCCTGCGTCTTGTCTCTCAGGCACCGGCATCCCTCTGAGGCTGGTGGGCGGCCCGGAGGCCTTCGAGGGCCGCGTGGAGGTGTATCGCGACGGCAGGTGGGGAACCGTCTGTGACGACCGGTGGGACGACGTCGACGCCGAGGTGGTGTGCCGGCAGCTGGGCCTGGGGTACGAAACGACGAAGAAGAGTCGGGAGCACACTGTCGGCTCCTCAGGGCTTTAGAAAAGAAGAAACGTATTTTTACAATGAGAGTCAGATTCCAGTAAAACTGATTGTCACTCTGAGGAAACGTGCACGTAGACCAGAGGGGTCAAACTTATTTTCACCGTGGGCCACATCAGAAACATGGCCGCCCTTAAACGTAGTAACAGCAACATCTAAACATCTAAACATCTAAACATATAAACATCTAAACATCTAAACATATAAACTACTCCCCAACATAGTCTTAAATAACTCTCTTTGCATTTGATTATTGTTTAATTGAGTGTAGAAATATTGTACATATGAAAATGTCTCTAATATTCTAACATAAACCCATTTAATTTGTAACCTTCAAAATAAAAGCACAGGATCTTTTTTCTTTTTTTTCTTAAAAAAAAAAGGTGATCGTGTCTTTCAAGTCGTCAGGGGCCGAAAGAAATCACGTGGCGGGCCAAATTCAGCCAGCGGGCCTTTTGTTTGACACCTGTGATATAGACAGTCTACCTGCCAACATACACAAGACAGTCTTTAACTTCATGTACCTACATCAATATATTGTGACCGACTTTCTCTCAGATCATCAGAGATCAGAGCACAAACAGATGGAGATAATATCTGTGGGACCCAAAAAGGCTTTTAATAAGCTTGATTACATTACATGACATGTCATTTAGCAGACGCTTTTATCCAAAGCGACTTACAATAAGTGCATTTCAACCTAGAGTACAAACTAACAACAACAAGATGACCTGTTAGTTGTAATATTCTCCAAAACACCAGATGGCCGTACACACAGAATGTTCTGTGAAGAACCACGAAGGCAAAGAGAAGAACCAGAAAAACTCCATAAACCAAACTCCTCAGGAGGAATTGTAATGAAATGTAAATGCATATGACCCCATAGCGCATGACGGGCACACTCTGATGACGTAATTTCCTGCTACCTTGTGACTTCACCTTGTGCCTCTGTGCACTTAGAACGTGATGTTTAGTTGTGTGTGCGTGTGTTTAGTTGTGTGTGTGTGTGTGTGTGTGTGTGTCCTGACCATCAGGGGCGTGGCCAAGGCGTGGAGGTGGGCCCACTTCGGCCAGGGCGTCGGCCCCATCCTGCTGGACGGGGTCCAGTGTTCGGGCAATGAGCTCTCTCTGGAGGAGTGTCCTCATAACATCTGGAACCAACACAACTGTGACCACATCGAGGACGCCGGCGTGTCCTGCAACCCACACACAGGTCAGAGCGGGGGAGGGGAACTCACGGACAGCAGATCACAGCTCTGGGATCCACTCTGCTGGAAGGTGTTAGATATGATCTGCCAAGGGATGCAAAACGATAGAAACATTACCACTGTGGTTATTTTAACCCTCCTATGACCTTTGGGGTCAATGTTTGACGTCTCTAAAAAAAAAAAAAAAATTATGTATTTTGCTTCATATTTCATGAATTTTCCTAATTTATTGGGGACAATTGGGAAAACATAAAATTCACGTGATGATATGTTTTCACTGTCCTGAACACAACTTGTACACATCGGTGTTCTTTGGGGTCAATTTGACCCCAGACTGTTTTTCACTGTGTAAAACATATAACTTTATTATTTATTTAAAGGGATATTTAGGTTGTCAACAAACAAACATAAAGTACCTCACACATAAACTTTGGAAACAATATGAATTCTAATCATTTTCTGGAGTTTTTTTTACTGCTGGGGTCAAAAAGGGTAAAAGATGTTAGTACATTTGAAGGTCACAGGAGGGTGAAGTCAAAGGCAATCGGACCTGCTGTCGATTATTTTAAGACATTTTGCTTTGTTCACCTCTGACTGACTGGTGGGGATTCCCAGGAACTTAACCTCTGCAGATGTGTTCACATGTGGGTCGTTAGGCTGTCACAGTTAAGGTGTGAAGCGTAGGTAAACGAACCAAATGTGCCTTCTTTCATAAAGAATAAGCCTTTTGTGCGGCTGGTGAAACAAATCTACAGCAAGTTCTTCTGACTGAGCTTTTCCCTAATTCTCCCAGGCATATTGTGATCTTAATTGAGCTGAAAGAGACACCGATATTCAATTAAATCAATTTATTTGATATAGTGCATCAGCAGCGCTATGACATCAGACCCAGCCAGGTCCAATGGACCCTACGAGACGTGAAGCCACTAAGACTCCGGGGAGGAAGCAGTTCATAATGTGTGATGGAGAGATGAAAATTCATCCTTAAGGAGAGAGAGAAGAGGAGAGAGGAGCTCAGTGTATCCTAGACGTCTCCCAACAGCCTATCAGCCTCTAAGATAAGATAATATACTCATGTATTAGTCCCACAGTGGGGAAATTCAAGGATCACAGCAGTGGGTGTACATAGAGCATTAATAAAAATTACAAAATTACAAAATTTGAAAAATTACAAAATTACAAAATTATGAAATTACAAAATTAAATAAAAAAATTTAATAAATAGAACAAATAAAAACACAATACTAAATACTAAAATACTAAATACTAATAAAATACAAATACAAAAAAAAGAAGCATCTAGCAGCATCTCTAGGTCTGGACCAGCTGAACCTGATCCATCCCTCACTATAAGACCATCAAGAGGAAAGTCTTTCCTCTTAAATGAGTTTACCAGACTTATTGTGCACTCCCCTCCAGGTGTGTGTCCTCGTGACGTGGTTGTGTTTCCCCTTTGCGTTTCCAGACGGTGAGGTCCGCCTGATGGGGGCCGACAGCCACTGGGAGGGCCGCGTGGAGCTGTACCACCAGGGGGAGTGGGGCACGGTGTGCGACGACAACTGGGACGAGCTCAACGCACAAGTGGTGTGTCGACAGCTGGGCTTCAGGTCAGTGCAGCACGCCGGAACACCTCCGGGCCGCGTGGGACGCCGTACCTCCCTGAGGTTACCTCCGCTTTCTGCGAAGGTTATGTTTTGATCACTGTGTGCGTGTTATTCGCATAAGTTCGCATGAAATGTGGTGGGATGATTAGTAATTATCCGGGGACGAATTGATTAGATTTTGGGATCGATTGGGTCAAAGGTCAAGGTCATGAAAAGGTCAACATCTTCTTTCTGCCATAGCACAGTACATTTTTAAGTTCATAATTCAATGCCCACTCTTGTGATATGCAAAGGTATGCGCTCTGCTGAGTGCCTGTTCTAGTTTATTTATTTATTTATTTGTATGCGTGTTATTTGCATAACTCAAAAAGTATTAAATCTAATCACATGAAATTTGGTGGGATGATTGGTTATTATCCGGGGACCATTTGATTAGATTTTGGGATTGATCAGGTCAAAGGTCAAGTTCAAGGTCATGAAAGGTCAAATTCTTCTTTTTACCATAGCGCGGTCAATTTTTATCCAATTAGCATGAAACTAATGCCAACATGTTCATAATGCAATGACCAATATTGTAATATGCGAATTTATGTCCATTCTAGTTTATTTATTTATTTGTATGCGTGTTATTCTCGAATCGTGTGAAATTTGGTGTTTGATTAGATTTTGGGATCGATCGGGTCAAAGTTCAAGGTCATGAAAAGGTCAAAATCTTCTTTTTACCATAGCAGGGTCATGTTCATACATAATTATTTGGTGATGTTAACCACAATATCCGGTATCAAGTTACATCTTATTAATTTACAGTTCCCCACACTCGTTCTAGTTGTGTATGTGGTCTGCAGCGGGGACGATGAAGCGTGTGCCGCCATGTAGACGATCGTTCTTAGTCGCTAACGGTATATTTTATTTCCAATTTACAGGAAATGATTCCTGTTATTCCAGATCAGTCATTTCTGTAACACACATATTTCTCACAGAAGGGGTTTGAGTTTTTACGGACGTTGTTGTTTACACCTCCGAGCGTCCAGAGAGAGACGGTGTGCGTTGTGTGCAGGGGTCGGGCGAAGGTGTCCCCTAGCGGCGTGCACCAAGAAGGCGGCGGGCGGATCCTCCTGGACGAGGTGCGCTGCCGGGGGACCGAGGCCAGCCTCCTGGCCTGCAGCCACGCCGAGCTGGGCAAACACGACTGCTCCCACAACGAGGACGTCGGCGTCCTCTGCGAGCCGGGAGGCGAGAGCAACGAGATCCGGGGCCCGTTGACCCCCATCGGTCAGTAGGCGCGTCGGCGGCTTCACGAGGGCGACAACCGTCACGTCGATAACCGTGACGACGCGGCGCTGAACGCTCGTCGTTTTGTTCGCAGGCCCTCTGGTGCGGCTGGTTGCCGGGGAAACCAGGAAGGAGGGCAGAGTGGAGGTCTTCATCGGCGGCCAGTGGGGCAGCGTGTGCGACGACGACTGGAACGACGTCAACGCCGCCGTGGTCTGCAGACAGCTGGGCTTCACGTGAGTCTCATCTCACCCCGACGGGGGTGATTGTGCCGCAGGAAGATTCAAATTCCAGAAGGGAAGTGGGAGGTGAGCAGGAGCACGGGTAACCGCATGAGGAATAACCTTCAAAATAAGAGCCTCTAAACCTGAGACATGAAACAAGAAGGTCAGAGGGCATGCGTCTGAGAAAGTTCAATGACATCTTGTTAGAGTTGGATATTTTTAGCTGGAGATGCCTTCACTTTTTGGTTTCGCAAGAAATGTCTGCCTAAAAAATAAGATAGCCGTACAAATGGGTTCAATCAGTGATGGTTCCCACATGATCTCCGCCTTCAAGGACTTCCCTACGCTTACAAAAGCATCCAGAGAAGCGAGGAGGCCGACACATTCACCCCCGGGGTGATCGACGTGGACGGCCCAATTTCAAATAATAGGGTTAGGGTTAGGGTTCATTTTCCTTTTTTAGGGGTTAGGGTTCATTTTCCTTTATTTTCAATCAAATAAATGAAAATGAAATGAAATGATAGCCAGTTTAGAGCTCTAAATTAGGTTTCGATTACACTTCTTTTTTTTTTTACGCAGGAAATACTGTCATTACCTTCGTATTAAAAATGCGGAAGGTAATGTTTTGATCGCCGTGTATTTATTTATTTATTTATTTATTTTTTACAAAAAAAGTAAATGTAAACATACATTTTGTTTCCAGAAAGCCACACATAACCAAATTTTAAAAACCCTTTCTGGGATCTTCACAGAAAAATAAGATCAGGAAATAATTTATGAAATAATAATGATAAAACAATCCTAATGGTGTTGTTCGGGGGGCCGTATCCGGGCCGCGGGCCGTAGTTTGGGGACCGCTGCTCATGTACGACCCCCCCGCCGCGTGACTTTGTGTGCAGCGGCGTGGCCAAAGCTCGCTCCATGGCGTACTTCGGCGAGGGCCAGGGCCCCATCCTCCTGGACAACGTGCGCTGCTCGGGCGCCGAGGCGGCGCTGGGCCGCTGTCCGGCCGTGGGCCCGGACGGCCACGACTGCCGCCACAGCGAGGACGCCGGCGTCATCTGCGACTACACGCTGGACGCCGTGGGCGCCGCCGCCGCCGCCGCCATGCAGACCTGCGGCACGAGGCTCAACAACCAGCGCCGCCGCCGCCGCATCGTGGGAGGAGACAAGTCCCTGAGGTTGGTGTGCGCGCGCAGGGGCCGGCCAATAGGAGCGCCTCGCTCGCTCAGCAGAGTAAGCCCCGCCCACTACGTCCAATCTCAACTCGGAGACGTACGTGTTGAGAGCATAGGGTTTTGTTTGGGGAGGGTTCTTTATTTTTAGAGCTAATTTATTTTATTTTGATTTGCAGCAACAACAAATTCTAGTTTTATTCAGCAAAATTAATTATTTATTTATTTACCCTCTGGGTTCCACTGGGTTTATCTGGGTTTATCTGGGTTCCTCTGGGTTCCACTGGGTTTATCTGGGTTCCTCTGGGTTCCTCTGGGTTCCTCTAGGTTCCTCTGGGTTCCTCTGGGTTCCTCTAGGTTCCTCTGGGTTCCTCTGGGTTCCTCTAGGTTCCTCTGGGTTCCTCTGGGTTCCTCTAGGTTCCTCTGGGTTCCTCTGGGTTCCTCTAGGTTCCTATAGGTTCCTCTAGGTTCCTCTACATTTATCTGGGTTCATCTGGGTTCATATAGGTTTCTCTGGGTTCCTCTACATTTCTCTGGGTTCCTCTAGGTTTATCTGGGTTCCTCTAGGTTTCTCTGGGTTCCTCTGGATTCCTCTAGTTTTCTCTGGGTTCCTCTAAGTTTCTCTAGGTTTCTCTAGGTTCTTTTGGGTTCCTCTAGGTTTCTCTAGGTTATTTTGGTTTCCTCTGTGTTCCTCTAGTTTTCTCTGGGTTCCTCTAGGTTCCTCTGTGTTCTTCTGGGTTCCTCTGGCTTCTTCGCCCTGCTGGTAGTGCGTCCCACCACCGCAACTTTATTTTTTCCCGGTCTACTACAGACGCCAGAGTGAGGCGGAGGCCTCTTCACACAGTGTAAAGTGGCTGCAGGGCGATGAGCGTCCTCCTCCTCCTCCTCCTCCTCCTCCTCCTCCTCCTCCGTGGTGTTTACTGTACTCGCCGTATGACGTGTGTTGCGGATACACACATCTGGCTACACAGTCACACTGTGGGGATAGTGTGTACATTGTTAAAGCTGAACACTTGGTAGAAGTAGGTCCAGGTTAAAGTTAGGGCGTCCTCATGAAAGTCAAACACACTGAATGCAATGCCAATGTCCTCTTGGTGTGTGTGTGTGTGTGTGTGTGTGTGTGTGTGTGTGTGTGTGTGTGTGTGTGTGTGTGTGTGTGTGTGTGTGTGTGTGTGATTTCAGGGGTGAGTGGCCCTGGCAGGTGTCTCTGTGGCTCAGGTCTCAGTCTAAAGGAAGCCATCCTCTGTGTGGCGCCTCTCTCATCAACCCTTGCTGGGTTGTGACCGCCGCCCACTGCTTTAAGAGGTGAGAGACAGCTCCCTCTAGTGGTCGACCCGGTTATCACGCGTCCCTGCCAATGACGTCACGTTACACCTGTGCATTGTGGCTTTCGGGGACAGTTTCCAACAGGAAAACTGCCCACTTGTGGCACGATTACACCATCAGAACCATCAGAACCATCAGAAACATCAGAACCATCAGCACATTGTCTGCTTTACACTTTTTTAATTCTAAAAACACACCATTTCCATGTTAACTAGAACAGAGGTTCTCAAATGGTGGTACGTGGAGATTGTTTTAAAGCATATTTTAAATCAGCATCCATTGAACAAGCCTTTGAAAAACGTTTTTTTAAATAAATATGAAATATAAAATAAGTGTATGTTCATAAACTGAATTATGTATGTATTAAATATGCAAAATTCTGCTATTACATTTTTTTTAACCCAAAATGCTTTGCTCTGGTCAAAATATTTCACAGGGGGAACATAACTAAAAAAATGTTGAGAACTACTGATCTAGAATACACACATCATTCAAAACTAGAAGCCCGGGTGTGCCGTTTGAAATACCACACGCAGTGATCCATCACCTGCACCCAGAATGCACCTGTGAACACACCTGTTACCAATTAAATCACTTAGAAATCTGGTTTTGAGCTCTATAATTAGGGCGTTGGGGTGCACAACGAATCCCGTATTCAGTTCACGGTACAATGCGGAAACAATGTCCTAGTTACTGTTTTGCATATGAGAGTATATTATATATTATATTGACAGCACACTACAAAGACACTTGTTTTTCTTCTTCTTAGCAGATCATGATGCTGATATAGTTTTGCAAAAATAAAATAAATAGAAAACACTTTGAATCTACTGCCTAATAGTCTTATTATTGCCATTTGAATGACACTGTATCATGTACTGTAAGCCTAATTAAGTATATTTATTATAATTGAACAAAGGTTAAATGTTATTTCACAAGTTTCAAAAAGTGCTCCCAAGTAAAACAATTAAATGTTAATGGATATTAAGTGTAAGAATGGATGATGACATGGAGAGTTAAAGAGCTTCGACTTGTGGGAGGACTATAAAAGTACCATTTTCCATGTTTACTGATGGGCATTTACCAAAACCTCCGTTTACGTATGTTAGATTCGGCAGAGACCCGACTCGCTACGTGTTGCGCCTGGGCGACTACCACACCGAGGAGCAGGACGACTTTGAACGCACCGTGTCGCCCGAACGCATCGTCGTCCACAGCAAGTACCACAGCCAGGGCTGGGACCACGACATCGCCCTGCTGCGGCTCAAGGGCACGGAGGGCAACTGCGTGGCGTTCAACCCTCACACCGGCGCCGTGTGTCTGCCGGTGCTGGGCAACAAGTGGGCGAAGAGGCCGGCGGCCTGCGTGATCACCGGCTGGGGCATCACAGGTAAAAACGACCCCCACGCGACCTCTACGGGGCAGCGTGGTATCTTAAAGGGCCAGCGCGTAGCTGTTAGGGGGACCTATTGGCAGACATGGAATATAAAATAACTCAGACACTGAACTCTTTTAAGACTGGCCTAAAAACCTTTTTATTCAGGAATGCATTTTTTTTTACTTTGAGTTAATTTATTGTCAACTATTACATTCTTCTTTTAAAAAAACAATTTATGGGTTGCTCTAACTATGTTTTAATCGGTTTTATTTGTTTTTTCAAGATCTGTGTGACACTCTGAGATTCTTTGAAGGAATAGTGCGATAAAAATATTATTATTATAATTATTAAATAAATAACGATAACTATTGTATTTATTATTTTATCTGTGAGATGTAGAATAGAATAGAAATATACTTTATTAATCCCCAAGGGGAAATTTGTGAAAATAGAAAAAAGAAAAAGAAGACTGGGTCAGTAGTCAGGGGGTTGGCGGCTCAATCCCCGCCCTAGTCCATGTGTCCTTGAGCAAGACACTTGACTGAATTGTTCCCTGTAGCTGTTCTACAGTGTATGAATGTGACATGGTGGTGAGTCACTTTGGATAAAAGCTAAATGACGTAATATAATGAGGAGTTAGCTATTTTAATTAAGGACGACCACATTCCTTCTAACAGCATCTATTGTGGTAAAATCTGATGGCAACATTACTCAGCCTTGCACAAATATTGCAAACATGTTAAAATGCAGCCCTCTTTCTGCTCAGGACCTACATCTACCTGAGATAATTCAATTATTATTATTTTTTTATCGTCCAATAGGCTGTCACAAATTACGAATTTGCCTTGTTCTTTCCAAATTCAGATGATTCAGTTTATTTTGTACAGCCCAATATCACAAATCACAAATCTGCCTCAGAGGGCTTTACAACCTGTACACATGCGACATCCCTGACCTTTGACCTCACATCGGATCAGGACAAACTGAATGACTAGAAATCCCACATAAAAAGGCAGCTTTGTTCCATTTATCAAATATTGCGATAATATCCGAACCCGTGTTTGACGCCTGTGTTATAATGCAATGTTACTTGCGTTGTAGACACGGGGTTTTATTGACAGATATCTTCACGCGTCCGTCCTTGTGTCCGCTTGTACATATTCACATTCATACTTGCACTGTTGATCTGCACTGCACACATGCACACACTTTGCATTTTGCACACTATCTATAAATATATATATATATATATATATATATATATATATATATATATATATATATATATATATATATTTATTATTTTATTTTACATTGCTGTATTTACATATATGTTGTGTATATATACATATATATATTTTATTTTATTTTGTATTTTTATATTTCACTTTGCATACTATACTTTATGCACAGTCACTTTCTTTCTTTCTTATATTTATATTTGATTGTGTTTAGTTTATCGGTGCTACTGTGTCAACAAATTTCCCCTTGGGGATTAATAACGTACATTTCTCTTCTATTCTTCTTCTTCCCCAGAATCGGAGTACTCCCGCACGCTGCTGCAGGCCTGGGTCCCGCTGCTGCCCTCCTGGAAGTGTAAGCGGCGTTACCACGAGCGCTTCACCAGCCGCATGCTGTGCGCCGGCAGCCTGTCGGAGCGCCACCGCGTGGACAGCTGCCAGGGCGACAGCGGGGGGCCGCTGGTGTGCCAGGGGGAAGGGGGCCGCTGGGTGCTGACGGGGGTCATCTCCTGGGGTCACGGCTGCGGAAACCCCGCCTTCCCGGGCGTGTACACGCGCGTCAGCAGGTTCCTGCGATGGATCGACAAGGTGGTCAACAAACCCTACAAGACCTGAAGGTGGAGAGCGACGCGGCTCGGGGGACGTTCGGGGAACACTTCACGGCAGAAACACACGGCGACCGACACCGGCAGGTAGCGCCGCCGCGTGTCTCATTGCTGTGGTGTAATTTATCTATTAATTTATTTAAATTATTCGGCGTAAAACGGAGGCGCAACAACAATAGGGGTGCTTTGTTTATTGCATGACCGAGGCGTCACGGAAAATATGCTCCACTATGCTTTAATTAGCTCGTTTGGCATAGAATAATTCCGAGTGCACGAAATTAAAAAAAAGGAAAAATACGGATTCATTTCAATTTAAAAAAACGACACATTTTATATTCACACATTTGTCAAAGACCAGCCGGGTCTCTGAAAATAAATATGTTCCCAATCAACTGGATGGAGGCTGTCAAGCTAAAAGGGGTGTGTGTCTGGGGGAGGGGGGGGGGGGGGACAGGAGTGCCACAGCTGGTTGCCAAAGCAAACTGGATTCAATTATATTACCGGGTGAATTTTTCTTCTTCTCTGTTTGTTTCTGACAGAAACGAGGTGGGGTCGAATACAGTCGACTCGTATTCATATCCAGAGGGAAAACAAAAGCAAGAAACACATTTTTAAACCCCACCCCATACATCTTTTACCAAATTTACCGAAGCACTTCAATTGCCTCAACTTAAACGTAACTGAGAAATAGCAAAAGCACCACGAGTGGTTCGAACGCCGTGACGTAGATACGCACCGATGTAGAATTGTGGCTACGCGACATCGATCGTAAACACACGATAGTCGAAATATTATATATAAATAAACTTATTTTCGGGCTGAGAAACATTAAGACCCACTCTTGCGTAACAGACCTGCCTGCATTTTGTATCGAAGCGGCGAAACGCCGAGTGTGAAACGTGTGTTTCCAATTGTAGAAGAACACGCTGTAATACCACGGCTGACCACTAGGCTGAGGTTAACTCAGGGTCATCGTTAATTCAGTGCCTCCTGGACTCCGACACTAAGCTCTTCAGCCCTTCGGTTCCCTTTTCCACATCGTTTCACGATGTGGGTGCCACTGTGGAGGATTCTCAGGGTGCAGATTTGACTTTTGAAAAAATACAGACTTGTTGATTTATTCCAGATATTCCAGATAGAGCATAGATCCAAAACAGGATTGATGGAAAAGAGAAAGACGTACGGACGCAGGCCCCGATGTGGGTCTGGGTCCTGTAGGAACCAGGTTTGCCCACGGGTCCACACGGCTCAGGAGAGTACTGCTCAAGTCGAGTGACATTGCACTAAAACGCCTTCCGGCCAAACAGGGTCACCTATAAATGAGAAACTCATTAAAATCAATTCAGTTTATTTTGTATAGCCCAGAATCACACATTACAAATGACCCCCCAGAGGGCTTTGCAGTCTGAACACTCCACGACATCCTCTGACCTTTGACCCCACATCGGATCAGGGACAAAAACATCTCACGGGGAAAAAATTGGAGGAGCAACAGCCTCATGGAGGGGAAAGGAATGACAAATGATATAAAAGCACTGAATATGTAGATGTAGACATTTCATTTGGTGTATTCATTTATTACGTGTGCATCTCTGAACTGAAACCAAAGGTCAAATCATTATTCACAGTATTATAACTGTTAATTACATCAGAATGTACTGGTTTGTAATGACAGGTGTGTAATAAGGGGTAGTAATAAGTATATTAATAGTCTGTCCACACATGACTTGGAGAGCCTTATAACCAATCAGATGTTTACGTTGCTGCGAGTATGTGCGGGGATATGGAAATGTGTATATATTAGAAGCTGAAACGGTAAGAGCCCCCCGAGGCCTTGGAGAGGGTCAAAAATAGATTTAAATCAGATGATATTTTGATTATGTGGGGGATGAACTTAAATTAATTTGTATTTATCTTTGGAATACTTTGTTCTACTTGTTTCTGTGCTCTGCTCTACATTGGCCAACGCAATTTCCATCCCTCAGTTTTTAATTTATTTGACATAATTAAGTTGTATTTATTAAAGGAGTGTTCCTATCTGGTCAAATATCACTCTGAGCAAACCAGCGTTCAACCATCAGCCACTTCTCCAAGACTAGCTGGCTAGTCTCTACCACGAGTGAAGCCTTTTGGTCATTTTGGCGAAACACATGTCTCAAAACAAAAGATTATATTCTACTAAACCACCTCACAAATGATCTTATGCTGTAAGATCAATGCTTGTTTAATTTGTTTTCCATTTATTATGAGTTTATAACACATTATACGGTGTACTCCCTCTTCATAACAGTCGCCAGTTTAATTTGTATTTCATGCCTTCTGCACACACAACAAATACAGAGCCAGACAAATATATCATCAACTGATAATAAAACAAAAAGCCTACAAAACAAAAATCCCCCCAAAAAACGCTTTGCACTCAAAGTACTAAATATCATATCTTTTGCAAAAGCAAAAACTTAAATATATCAACTTTTTTTGCAAGTGGTATTTTTGCATCACAAAATACCCAGATAAATACAATATTAATAAATAGCTCTCTCCGCTTGCCAACTCAGTCTTTGTCGCGTGTTGTAAATATAGATTACGAACACAGATGCAATGTGTTTATCGTGTGTTGTTCGACTGTTTGCATGTTCAAGTGTCCTTGAGGGAGAACTCCCTAGATACCTGGATCCTCTACAGCATTCCACTGCTCCTCATATGTGCCTGTGTGTGTACGACGTTATAAATAAAGTTTACTTTGCCTTTTGAAATGTTGCGCTTTGCGTTATTATTACTGTATTGTACCTTTAACTAAACACAGTATTTGTCGTGCGCTCCGACGTTACTCATCGAGCGTAATCTCAGATTTCTCAAGTGAAAAGAATTGTTCACAGGTGCATTCTGGGAGGAGTTGATGGATCATGGCTCGATGTGAATTACGTGTATATCGTAGATAACTGTCTGCAGTTATTTGGAGAAATGTGTTTTGCAATTTTAAAACTTAATTGTCGGGCCGGTGGCTCAGTCAATAGATATGCAACACAAGTTTTATAACAGTGTTGTAAATGACTATTCTAGGTGGAAACGAATGAAGTCTCTACAGAGGTGTATAGAGGCCCATCTCCATTACATGTCATTTAGCAGACGCTGTTATCCAAATCAACTTACAGTAAGTGCATTTCAACCTAGAGTACAAACTAAGAACAACAAGAATACAGAAAGTAACATTTCCTCAACATAGTCAAACTACAAAAGTACCATAATAAGAGCCATTCAAGTGCTACTAAAGTGCAAATCTGTGTTTTAATCCAGATATAGTCGAAAAAGGTGCTCCAGTGCTCTAATGGTACATTGTGTTATCGCCTTAGAACAGAGGGTTAGAAACCCCTCAAAACCCCTTTTTATGAGAGCGCAGCTGAAAACAGTTACGCTGGTGAGAGAAGCTATAAAACTGGCCTTCCTTTGAGCGACAAGTTTGAAAAACACAATTAATATTTCAAATACAAATCATTATTTCGAACTTCGTCAATTTCTTGACTATATTTTCTATTCATCTTGCAATTAATTTGATAAATGAAAGTGTGAGTTATCTGGGTGACCCCAAACTTTTGAACGGTACTGTAAAATGAAAGACAACAACCTAAAAAAAAAGCCCAAATATCAGGGCTGAACCGTGCACTCGGGTCAGTGTCGGCGGCTCGTGGCGCCTCAGCTGGCGGCCGGAAGCTGCGATCAGCTGATGGAGGAGGAGCCGCCAGAGAGGTGAGCCATCTTCCCCCGGCAGAGTGATACACTCTGAATAATAGAGCCAGCCTGGCCGAGAGGGATACGGGGGGAATCCCGGTGTCAGAGGAGAGCACGAGCCGCCGGACGGTCGCGGTGTCAGTCGGGGAGGGAGACACACCTGGAGGACTCTTCAGGGTTTCCACATCCGAGCTGGAGTGAGGAGTAGATGCGCTTTGCACGCCGGAGAGGAGGCTCTCATACTAGTACAAAGAAAGGAAAACATTGCGCTAGGAGCGCGGATTAAAACTGAAATAAGACGCTTATGTAAACCGGGACAACGCAGAAAGATCCAGAGGACATACGCCGGATATTTCGCCCCGCACGAAAAAGGTGTCGCCGGTCCCCGGTGAATGTAAACAAACAGCTATCTGAGCTAGCTCTAGGTAGCCCGTCGGGGTTAGC
Source organism: Liparis tanakae (assembly GCA_036178185.1). NCBI lineage: Eukaryota > Metazoa > Chordata > Actinopteri > Perciformes > Liparidae > Liparis > Liparis tanakae. The sequence continues at coordinate 20,229,748 of CM070100.1, read as the reverse complement.
TTCCTGTTGCTAACCCGTCTTAGCTTCGCAAACATACGGTGGTACCGAAACGGCGTGAAGTCGACCGAGCGGCACGCACGCGGCGCCGGGTTCGCGAGGACATTCGACCCGAATACAGTCGCCTGTCCTCGGATGACAGCGCCCCGTGCTCCAGCGGCGGCTCGTTATCGGAGCGGTTAGCCTTCCGGCTAACGTCCGTTAGCAGGCGGCGCTCTCACGCCGCAGCGGGCGCACTGAGTGCGGGGACAAAGAAGACCCGCTTGCCCGTTAAAAAAAAACACCCGCTGGCTGTCGCGCTTCGGACTCACTAAAGTTAGTTTCTGCACCGCGAGACGCGGGGATTATCGCGGCTGGACGCCGTCGCGGTAATCTGCCCGTATCGAACTAGTGTCGCCCGCTGATTGGCCGAGAGGAGCACCGGCGATGAGGGGGACAACTTCGGGACTTGTTCAGCTCGAGTCCCGCACATTCGGTGTGTGAATTTGCGCACATTGGACCGTGTTTGTTGTCGTGCTTGTGTTCCCCCGCTGGTGGGTCGGACCCGTCCGGCTCCGTCGCCCTCTCCGCGGCGGCGGTGGTTATGGAGCCGAGTGTGAGGGCCCAGCCGTAAGCCTCTCAGCTGTGTTTGGGTTGCTCGTGGCCTCCCCTCCCCCAGCCTCCAGACTCTTCATTCTCCCCCCAGTGTTGGGCACCGTCGGTGTGTTTTTCTTAGATTGGAGAAGGAAGAAGAAGAAGAAAAAAGGCCTGGCCTCTGGGGACTTGGAGGCGGTTTAAAAAGTGGATGTAATGGAACTGATGTTCGCCGAGTGGGAGGATGGGGAGAGGTTCTCCTTCGAAGACTCGGACCGGTTCGAGGAAGACTCTCTGTGCTCCTTCATCTCGGAGGCGGAGAGCCTCTGTCAGAACTGGAGAGGGTGGAGGAAGCAGTCCGCTGGACCCAACTCCCCCACGGTCAAGATCAAAGGTTTGGAGGACACACACACACATTCACACTTTCATTCATTTTGAATACTTTAAGTTGGGAAGGCTTTCATAAAGTTTCTTCCAGCGGGGCTAAAGTCCACAGGATGACCTGTTGCTTGAACACCCGTGATGTCTTTATTATGAGATGATTATACACACATCAGTTGACGTGTGACTATTCCAAAGCAGGACCGACCTATTCGTCCACTTTATCACTTTGGGGTCACTTGGGGTCAACAAACTATTTGATGACAGTTTAGTGTCGCCATATAATCTGAGCTAAATTTCTCTGTACAGTAATGTGCAATACGACTACTTGGTCAGGGATGTATTGTGCAGGCATCTATTGTTCTCCAAAGCAAATTAAATAACATCAATTATGTATTTATTTGTCCCCCTTTAACGTTAAGCTGTTGTTATTTTAGTTCTTCATTGCGTAGAAAATGTGCATTTTATGGTCTACGCTCGAGAGTCTACGCTCCGGCACCACATGGGTTCTGTCCCAAGATCCGCACGCAGAGAGCAGAATTCAATACACGGATATGGTGTGTGTGTGTGTGTGTGTGTGTGTGTGTGTGTGTGTGTGTGTGTGTGTGTGTGTGTGTGTGTGTGTGTGTGTGTGTGTGTGTGTGTGTGTGTGTGTGTGTGTGTGTGTGTGTGTGTGTGTGTGTGTGTGTGTGTGTGTGTGTGTGTGTTTGTTTTGAGCCCTGCAACCAGACATTGTTCAAACCCAGAGAACTTCATTTCCACAGTTTCCAAAGTGTGTGTGTGTGTGTGAGTGTGTAGTGTGTACATGGTTTCTTATTCTCCTTGCTTGTTGTCGTGGTCGTAAATAGAACCTCGGGTCGCAATTCTCTCGTCCCCATGGTAGCAGACGACAGACGACAGGAAGAGCTGTTTCTACTTGGCCTCGCTCAGCTGATTTCAGAGAATTGTTCCTCAAATAATACACCGATAGCGCTGTGTGTGTGTGTGCTTGATAAGTGTCCGCCTAGCCTTTTGATTTTGAAATACTGAAAGTCCAATTTGAGGTGGTCTTCCTCCTTTAATCTTGAAATGAGACGCAGCTAATGTATCATTAGAAGGTCAATCCTGTGTCGGGGGTCTGTCTCCATGACCCTCCTCCCTCACAGGGTCGGGCTGCTGAACTTTGGCGAACTGTTGCTACGAGGAAACAGAAACTTTTGTGTGTGTGTGTGTGTGTGTGTGTGTGTGTGTGTGATGACAAAACGGGGGGGAGAGTGCATATGAAAAGGCTGAGTGTTGAAAGAAACTCTAATCTGGTGATTACCCAGATGTACTTCTTTGGTTTCTCTGTGAAGTTTTTGAACTGAACTCCACTGCAGACCGGGGGTCTTTCAAGGTTTACCCAACATGCAGTGCAAAATAATGGATAATGCAAGGTTTTAACTTCTCATAAAAGAGAAGGGGGTGTAACACGGTCATCACCTTATTCTGAATAACTCAACATGTGTATGAACCTGTTCACTTGTCATGTAGATGAACCTGTTCATTGGTCAACATCTGTATGAACCTGTTCATTGGTCATGTGGATGAACCTGTTCATTGATCAACATCTGTATGAACCTGTTCATTGGTCATGTGGATGAACCTGTTCATTGATCAACATCTGTATGAACCTGTTCATTGGTCATGAGGATGAACCTGTTCATTGGTCATGTGTATGAACCTGTTCATTGGTCATGTGTATGACCCTGTCCATTGGTCATGTGGATGAACCTGTTCATTGGTCATGAGGATAAACCTGTTCATTGGTCATGTGTATGAACCTGTTCATTGGTCATGTGTATGACCCTGTCCATTGGTCATGTGGATGAACCTGTTCATTGGTCAATATGTGGATGAACCTGTTCATTGGTCAATATGTGGATGAACCTGTTCATTGGTCATGTGGATGAACCTGTCCATTGGTCATATGGATGAACCTGTTCATTGGTCATATGGATGAACCTGTCCATTGGTCAATATGTGGATGAACCTGTCCATTGGTCACCATGTGGATGAACCTGTCCATTGGTCATATGGATGAACCTGTTCATTGGTCATGTGGATGAACCTGTTCATTGGTCATGTGGATGAACCTGTTCATTGGTCATGAGGATAAACCTGTTCATTGGTCATGTGTATGAACCTGTTCATTGGTCATGTGTATGACCCTGTCCATTGGTCATGTGGATGAACCTGTTCATTGGTCAATATGTGGATGAACCTGTTCATTGGTCAATATGTGGATGAACCTGTTCATTGGTCAATATGTGGATGAACCTGTTCATTGGTC
>CM070100.1:20218986-20221486 GCA_036178185.1 Liparis tanakae | reverse complement strand
TGTGTGTATATGTGTGTGTGTGTCTCTGTCTGTGTGTGTGTGTGTGTGTGTCTCTGTCTGTGTGTGTGTGTGTCTCTCTTTGTGTGTGTGTGTGTCTCTTTGTGTGTCTCTTTGTGTGTGTGTGTGTGTGTGTGTGTGTGTGTGTGTGTGTGTGTGTGTGTGTGTGTTCTCAGATCATCAGCTGGTGGTACAGCGTCCGGACCTCTGCGTCCCACAGCAGCGCCAGCGGCCACACGGGACGCTCCAACGGCCAATCGGAGGTGGCGGCGCACGCCTGCGCCAGCATGTGCGACGAGATGGTGGTGCTGTGGCGGCTGGCGGTGCTCGACCCCACCATGAGCCCCCTCAGGTCAGACCCCGGGCCGGGATCCACTGTGACCTCTTTTTAAAAGTCGAGACTGTCAGGGTTCGTACGCTCATGGAAAAGTCATGGAATATTAAAATGATCATTTCCAGGCCTGGAAAAAACTTAAATCGTAAAAGTTTGGGAAAAGTCATGGAAATGTGTTATAACCACGTCATTTACGGCGAGTTTGAAATAATGAATGTGTTTTTTAAAAGAAACCGGCGTACGCATGTACGTATGTTCTAAATGTTTCATGTTTATACCGAGATTTCAGTTGGTCACGGAAATTTGTTTTAAAGTCATGGAAAAGTCCTGGAAATCCATCGATCAACATGTGTAAGAACCCTGGACTGTGTGTGTGTGTGTGTGTGTGTGTGTGTGTGTGTGTGTGTGTGTGTGTGTGTGTGTGTGTGTGTGTGTGTGTGTGTGTGTGTGTGTGTGTGTGTGTGTGTGTGTGTGTGTGTGTGTGTGTGTGTGTGTGTGTGTGTGTGCTCTCCTCCAGGCGCCTGGAGCTGGCGGGCCAGCTGAAGCTGTGGCACCTGAAGGTCATCGAGATCGTGAAGCGCGGTCAGCACCGCAAGTCGCTGGACAAACTGTTCCAGGGCTTCAAGCCGGCCGTGGAGGCCTGCTACTTCAGCTGGGAGGCGGCCTACCCGCTGGACGGCATCACCTACTGCACCGCCGACAAGAAGAGCGCCACCTTCTGCTGGTCCAGGGCGGTGCAGCACCAGCGAGGCGCCAAGGCCGGCGCCGCCGCCGCCGCCGGGCGGAGGGGAGCCCCGAGCCGGGGCGGCCTGGGCGACTGCGCGGGCGCTGGGGACTACAAAGGGAGGGGCCACGCGTCCCAGCAGGAGGCGGCCGTGCGGCCCAAGGAGACCGTGCTGACCAAGAGGAAAGGGCTGGCGGCGAGCGGCGGCGGGCGGCGGCGGCGGGGGGATGCTGGTCCGCCTGGGAGGGGGCGTGTCCCTGCAGCTGGAGGACGGAGGAGGGAAATGCCTCTACAAAGGGCCGGGCTCCTCCTCCTCCTCCGGGGGGAAGCTGAAGCTGGCGCAGGGAGGCGGGAAGGGGGCGTCGGCCGGAGGCCCGGGGGGGGGCGGCGGCGGCGGGGGCGGGGGCGGCGGGAAGCACGCCGGCGCCAAGCGGAGGACGAGCAGCGAGGACAGCTCCCTGGAGCCGGACCTGGCCGAGCTCAGCCTGGACGACGGCTGCAGCCTGGCGCTCGGCGCCGAGGCCAGCAACACCTTCGAGTTCCTGCCGCCGCCGCCGGAGATGCTGCCGTCCCCGAGCCCGCTGCTCCGGGACTCGCGGAAATACAGTAACGGCGGCGGCGGCGGCGGCAAAATGGTCACGGACGCACCCGGCGCCGCGGAGAAGGACGCAGAGCGGGAGGCGACGCCCGTCCAGAACAAAGACGAAGACGCGGACTCGGCCGGCAGCAACCCGGCGGCCGCCGAGGCGAGATCGGCGCCCGGCGGAGCGGCGGCGGCGGCTGCTTCCGCGGACGAGCCGGCCAACCGGGGCGCAGGGGTGGCGAGCGGAGCGGCGGCGGCGGCGGGGGGGGAAGCGGCGGGCGGCGAGGACGACTACCACGCGTACTACCCGAGCGCCGCCTCGGAGGAGGGGGCGGAGCGGCCGCCGGCCGACAGCCACCAGCTGGAGGAGGAGCCCGACATCTTCGCGGGGATGAAGCCGCTGGAGCAGGAGGGCCGCATGGAGGTGAGCGGGGAGCGTTGTCACGGCAACGGACGGAAAAGATGCGTCGGGAACCTCGTCCGTAGAATCCAGCTCGGTTCGACCGACAGACGTAACCTCGCGAGTCCGTTACCGATAGCGACGCTCTTGGGAATAAAAGCAATCGAACGCTGGGGCGCACTCTTAAGCCCCGCCTCCACACCGCCTCGTAGGATAGATGCTTCATATTCATATTTCTACTGTGAACCCAGGAATGGCTTTAAAGCCGCAGCGCGAACACAAAGTCGGAGAGGTCGACGTCTCGGAGAGGAGCGGGGGAAAAAAGTTTTAAGAATGTCAGAAAATGTTGAACATCAGAGAAGAACACAGACGTGAAAACCTGTGTGTGTGTGTGCGTGCGTGTGTGTGTGTGCGTGTGTGTCAGGGTTCGTACGGTCATGGAAAACCTGGAAAAGTCATGGA
>CM070100.1:19951486-20208986 GCA_036178185.1 Liparis tanakae | reverse complement strand
GTCACTCTTACGTCGTCGTCGTGGTTAAATGCCGCGTCGCAGCCACTGAATCTAAACGCAAGTCTTCTATTGGACGCGATTATAACGCTAGATCCATAATTGATTTGACGGCCCTCTTCTCCTCCCCTCCCGCCCGTCCCTCAGGAGTCAACTACGTGTACCAGTTCTGCGTCGGAGCGGCGAAGGGAGTCCTCAGTCCGTTCGTCCTGCAGGAGATCATCATGGAGGCTCTGCAGCGGCTGAACCCCGCCCACATCCACGCCCACCTCCGGACGCCCGCCTTCCACCAGCTGGTGCAGCGCTGCCAGCAGGCCTACCTGCAGGTAACCACACCTGTCAATCAAAGCCATCACGGCTCCATCGTCGGCTCCCTGCATGTTGAACGTCTCGAACGCGTCTTTGTCATCCTAACGCCCGTCGGTGGTGTCACTTTGTTGTGTTTTTGCATCATGAATACACCGTTTAACCTTTTTACTGAAGGGACGTGTTGAATGCAGGATTTAAAGGTGTAGGTGTGATGAGAGGACAGTTGAAAACAAAAGAGCCGTGGAGGTGCTGTGACGGTTGGCTCCGCCCCCTCAGGGAGAGAGAGGCCCGGTCCACACACTCTGGACTTTAAAAGATGGAGAATAGAAACCGTGTTTGTCATAATCCACCTTTTCATGAGTCGCGCCATGCTGCCTGTGGAGTCACCCCCCTCTCACCCCTCCCTCCACACTCACTCTCCCTCTCTGTCTGCAGTACATCCACCACCGGCTCATCCACCTGACGCCCGCCGACTACGACGACTTTGTGAACATCATCCGCAGCGCCCGCGGCGCCTTCTGCCTGACGCCGGTGGGCATGATGCAGTTCAACGACGTGCTGCAGAACCTGAAGCGGGGCAAGCAGACCAAGGAGCTGTGGCAGCGCATCTCCCTGGAGATGGCCACCTTCTCCCCCTGAGAGGGTGGAGGGGGGAGGAGCAACCAACCAGGCTACAGCATCGCCACTGCACCGAGCGAGGCCGTCCGGTCCCCCCCCCCCCCCTCCCCCTCTCCCCCCGCACTCTCCACGATGTGGACTGAGAGACTCGTTACGCGTGTCGGTCCACCAGGAGCTCAGGGGAGGAGCCGAGGGGGGGAGGGGGGGAGGGGGTGGGTGGGGGTGGGGGGTTACTGACTCCTCCCTTCCCCCATTTATTATTTTATCATGGTTCATGTTTTGTGTATCTGTGGAAATTAAAGTGTACTCCTTCCTTTCTTCATCTTACTCGTCTCTTGCACCCCCCCCCCCCCCAAAGACATTGATGGGGAACTCTCAGCCTGCCGTCCGCCCCAACGTTTTTTTTCGTTCTGGTTTTGTTTTGGGTGGGGGGGGCAGGGCAGGTTCATGTGAGAAATTCTATTGCGAGTACAGGGTGAGGATTTTTTTCAGTATTTTGTTTAATCTTTTTGATACTTTGTATAGACTGTGACGCAGAGGGCAACCGGGCGAGAGCAGAATGTTAACGGTGTTGTTGTTGTTGTTGTTGTTGTTGTCGTTGTGGGATCCATATGAAAAGCCCGCCTGAGGAGCGACACGAGACCCAGAGGAGCTCACCTGCGGCGGATCACCCCGTCCTGTGATTGGTCAGCGGCTAATATTAGGGTTGTGTGTTTTTATTTTATTTTTCTTCTATTTCTGTACAACAGGCGTGGAAAATATTAGCCTCTGTGCTGGAAAACCTTCCCCCTTTTCAGCTTGTCCACGTACCTTCTTTTTTTTGGGGGACGGGACATCCTATGTTCATTCTAATACTAGGACCACCACTGGGGGCAGCGATGAGACGACCACGCGTGAACAAGGCGCATGGGGGGGGGGGGGTAATGCCGATTGGTTTGGTTCCCGACTCCCTGGTCCTCCTGAAGTGAGACCCGGCTGTGGTTTGGGCTCTTCACCGCCACCCAGACCTGGAGTGCGTTTGTTTGTTTGTTTGTTTGTTTGTTTGTTTGTTTGTTTGTTTCACGTACCATGTGTCAGCGCCCTCTCTGTCTGGGCAGCTGCCGTGGTTCTGATCCCGCCTCTCTGATTGGCTCTGGACCTCCACAGGTGAAGGCGACGTCTCGTAGGACATGGACTGTGATATTTTTGTATTACAAAAAAAAAAGAAAAAGTGTAGCTTTGATTTGAAAAGTTGTGTGCTGATTGCAAAAAAAAAGGTTCTAATTTAGAGTGAAAAGAATTATAATAATAAAAAAATCTGAAAATAAAAGCAATACTCTTAAGTGTAGAGTTTACTTAATAAAGATGACTCCAAAACAGAAGCGCTCTGACTGTGTGCCACTGCGGTTCCAGCGGCGGCCACTAGAGGGAGCCAAATCATTCATCACGTCATCGAGCCGCACTGGGTCACACTTTGTGTTTCTATTGCTTCACCTTGACCTTTCTCTCAGGTCTCCACGTTGGACAAAGAATATAAACCGGAGAGAAAAGTCTTGATGGATTAAAAAAGGGGAAATTTGCTTTTTAAATGTTGTGTTCTGCGGTAAAAGAATGTTTAGATACAAGCGGTCGTATATTATTCTGTTTGAGGTAAACAAAGAATGTATCGGGTACCAGGGGGACATGTGACGCTGGAGCGCCCGTGTTATCGATATGCTACAGAGCGATATCGGATCACCCCTCCCAGGCTTCCAGGCCGTAACCCGAGGCCTTTCCACATCTCTGCCTTCCAGTGGAGACGCGATGCAGTGATGGAGAAACCGCCAACGGCCGCTCTCTGCCGGTGTCCTTTTTCTCTATGCAAATCCTCTGCATCCGGAGAGAAGGACATCTGAGCTCAACACAACCCAGCTGACGTCTGTCTTCTTGGTGTAGGACTCCCTCTTCGGCAGGCCGGTACACTCTGGCTCAGATGTGCACGGCATCCAGATCACTGGGGAGCTGGGGATCGAACCCCCGAGCCTCCGTTTTGAAGGACGACCCTGGTCTGTTGCGAAATTGTCAAAATCGATGGCCCGATAAATTAAGAGTATCGAAGATTTTTTCTCTTTTTCTTTTTTGTGTATATATATATACGTATGTGTATATATGTATTTGTATATATATATATATATATATTTATATATATGCATGTGTATATGTATACATGTGTATACATATGTATTTATTTATATTTATATGTATATATATATATATATTTATATTTATATATATATTTGTATTTATATATATATATTTGTATTTGTATATATATATATGTATATATTTGTATTTATATATATATATATTTATTTATATATATATATTTATTCAGACACTTGTATCCCCCGAGATGCCAGATCTGGTCGAGTCCCGGGCTTCCCGTAGATCCAAGATGGCAGACAGAGCGGAGATGTGCTGAAGTTCACTTTTAACGCTGGAGCTCGCCGTCCTCCATCATTCCTCCCTCCGGGTCGGTGCGTGTGTGCGTGTGGAGAGCGACCGCCGGTGAGTCCCGACCCGGCCCCGAACCGGTTCTTTAGCAGCCGCGCGCTCCCGTGTTTGTGACACCGTGTCAACGTGAAGGTAACGTCCGGTGAGTGTCGGTAGTTAGCCGCCGTAGCATCGACAGCTAACGGTACCCCCGGTTACCCCCGTGGGGACCGTGACGGCACCGAGGGGTGCGCATCACGCCGAGAGGTCCGCTCCGGAGAGGGACCAGAACCCGGTGCTCGGAGCGGGGGAAGGGGGGTCCACAGGTGCGGGTCAGAGTCTCCCCCCGAGCCGTCAGCTATGCTAGCGTTAGCGGAGACTGTTGCTCCGGTTAGCGGTCCGCCCCGCGGAGCTGCTGGACGCCGACGCCGGAGCTCTTCTCCCCGGGAGCGCTTCGGTGAGGGGGGCGGCACCGGGGAGCGGCGACACCGGGGGGGCTCGTCACCGTAGACTAACAACCCCCGGTTCATAGCGGCTGTGTTGTCAACAGTGTAACGTCACATGTGATATAACGGCAGTCGGATGGTTAAATCACGGTTCTCAGACCGGGGAGATGTGTCGCGGAGGAGGGGGACCGGGGTGGGGGGGACCGGCCTCCAGGCCGCTGGTTGCCCGCTACGGTCGGAACCAGGTGACCGCTTCACCGAGCTCCGTGGAGCGGCTGCTCCAGGCGCTGCATGCGGCTATAGACCGACTGACTGTGTGCAGTGAACTATTTAGCAATAATAAGTTAATGTGATATTTTGATGGTCTGTTGCTCGTGGCCTGTTGGTAAAGACGCATTAATAAACTATTTAGAAATAAGCATGAGCGACTTGTTGAATGAGGCCTGGGGGTGTAGTGTATAGTGACTACATTAACAGGGTTCGTACGGTCATGGAAAGCCTGGAAAAGTCATGGAATTTTTAAATGATAATTTCCAGGCCTGGAAAAGTCATGGAAAAAACTTAAATCATAAAAGTTTGGGAAAAGTCATGGAGATGTTGTTATAATCACATGTTAATTTCTGCCGAGTTTGAAATAATTACTATGTTTTTTTAAAGAAAGAAAATATAAGCTGGCGTACGCTCTCTTAATACGCAATATTTTCTACATTTTTCATGTTGATATCAAGATTTTAGTTTAGTAATGGAAATGTGGTTTAAAGTCCTGTAAATCCATTGGACAACATGTGTAAGAACCTTGATTAAGTTGCAGGAAAAAGATCCTCACTTTGTTCTCCTGCAACCTCAATATTATTAGCGTCTGAATTTGGACCCTGCATGAGAATTAAAAAGATGAACGGTGGACGTGTGCATTCTTCGCCAGGTGCCGTGCTGTTGACCTAACCTTTGATCCAGCTGTTACGTGATGTTATTGATCGTTCGGTGAACCAAGCTTCAGTTTGTGATTAGTCGTGGCTTTTCGTCCCCTTGTCCTCGTCTTAACGAGCTGTGGAGTCAAACGGGGCTCAGTGCTGGCCAGGAGGGGACGTCTTCATGTTTCACAACCAGGCTACTTCAGATCAGGCTAATGCGTGTTCATGTGAACCATGTGAAAGGTTTTAAAGGCTTTGGTGCACTGGCGTCCCCATAGAGAGAGAGAGAGACTGAGAGAGGGAGAGGCCGGGCCGAGCTAGGACTACTTGACCTGGAATAAACTAAACATTTCTTTTCATAAAAGATCTCAGGGAAATGCATACCTTCACCTTTTAGGAACACATACAAAAACACTGCTTTTAGGACTGAAAGTCAATTCTACTGGAAGCGTTGAGCAACAAATGAACACACTCACACACACACACACACACACACAAAGAAGTCCATGCCGATTCCAATGTCAATCTGTCGGAAACCAATTCTCCTCTAGTGTGGTGAGTTTTTGGATGTGTGTGTGTGGGGGGGGGGATGAAGTTCTGCATTTAGAGTCCTGCGAAAGCATCTTGCAGGTCCACAGAACCCCCCCCACACACACACACACACACACACACACACACACAACTCATGCAGAGCTAAATTATGTTAAATTCCATCATACATCAAGTTCTAGAAAGAGCCATTAAATACTGTCTTCATCTAAAAAAATTGAAAAAAAACGTGAATTAATTTACATTAACAAAATCCCTATTCCTGTCAGAACACACACACACACACACACACACACCCTTTAGTGTTAATACGTTATTATTGTTGCTGATTCAGTTCTTGCTGATCTGCGTTGTAAAGGTGTTGACCTCGTTGTGTCGGCTCTGTGTTTTGATGTTTGCATCTTGGCAATCGTGCTGTCCCTTGTTGGTACGGCCTTGTGCAGAACAATGCGTTGTGGTAAAGCTGTCGGATGGGAAGGGCATGCAAATAAAGCCTCTTTTAATTGAGAGAGACGGAGAGCGAGAGAGACAGATACACGTCAGCATGTCGTGTCGTTACAGTCAGCCCTTTAGCCGTAGTTCTTAGATTAAGAGCCCGGTTCCCCCGGTTCCCCGTCGGTCTCGAGACAGAAGACTCAACGTTCTGTCCGTGAAAACTTCGCAGGGTTGATAACGACCCCGCCGTGAGGTGTCCTGGTCCCCGAAGAGGTGGACCTAGTCACCGCGAGGTCACCCCTTTGGCTTGTGGACCGACGGATGTTCAGCATGTCGTGTCGTTCTAACAGGGATGTGATCGGGTACCATGAGCTCCTCACTCCGACTATTTAGGGCTCCGCAGGTGACGAGATTGATTTTAGATTTTATTCTTGATTTTACAAGGAACCAAGCAGGAGTCATGTGATCTCTTTTCTTGGTTTCAGTTGGTACACAAGTTTTAGTACTCTAGTCTAGAAGTAATAAACGAAGTAGTCGTCATCGCTTTAAGACGAGATGTGCCTGCTTTTTGGTTGGTTTGAGGTGAGAAACAAGCAGTCCTTGAGGTTTTCTTTGAAGAATATGCTAATTAAAGGACATCCTGATCAAAGATAACTCTTAAGGTTATTCGCGGTGGTCCTGATCGCATTTTACTGACGTCTGACCCTTTATGATGAAGAGGAAGACCCTGGGGTGATGGCGTTAGCGAAGAAGGGCGAGGCTCCCCCCGGGGGGTAAGTGGTAGTGATTGTCCACCAAGTCCACTTGGACCCGACCGACGCCCGGGGACGTCGTTTGCCAAAAAGGAGACACAGAAATGGACGTAAAATGCTAGATTCTGGATCTTTATTCATACCGGTGTCCTGCCTACACCTTTTTACACCGTCCACCCTTACTTGACGATGGCTCAAAGTAATTACCGGCATCAAGCAAGCGGGGATTTGCAGTTTGCCCAGAACAAAGGAACCGCCACGCCAGACGGGTAAATCCAGCATCTCACCGGCCCAGTCGGGCAAGTGGTTGGAAAGAATCGAACGCAGAGCTGACGATGGATGTAGCGCCGGAGTGAGCCCTCTCTCTTATCATTCCCATCTCTGTTGAGATTAATTACATTTAATTAAAATACTTGAATAAATTAACTTTGGTCTTTGTTGTTATTTGATAACTTGTAGAGGTGTCAGTAAAAAATCCGGGTGGTTGGCGAGTAGATTTTGACATTAATGGTGACAATATTTCTTGATTCTGCCGGTAACGGTCGTGTTTTCGGGTTTCCCTCCGTCCATCTGTCCGCTCTCATGAGCTCAATAAGTCAGCAACGCCTGGAGGGAACTTCTGAAAGCAGACCTCTACGAGGGGGTGATTCAATTATCTTTTTATTTGACAAAAACCCCAAAGTAGAAAATAGGAAACCTCTCTCTTTAACCGCGTTTGTTGCATTGATGCAGACAAACATTAGAAATGGAGTTGCTTTTCTGCTCTGATTTAATAATGCATGGCTGTTTTCTAGGGTCCTATACCAAATCTTGGAGATCAAATCAATGCAGCCTCATTTATCTGGTTTCTATTCGTCTAGTCTTGCATAATTGTAAAGAAACAAAGAGTGAGTTTGGACAACAATGCACACTTTTTTTTTTAAAGCCTAGTTCTGTTCAACCGTCCTCTGAGCCTAACCTGTACACCGTGTTCTCAGCTCATTGTGTCAAACCTCATTATCACGTCCTTTCCATTGTCAACTGACTGACGTCTGTCCGGTGGTTTGATGTTGACGCACCAGTGTTGATTGCCTCTCCTATTTTTAGATGCCTCAGCCAGGTGTGGGTGAGATGGGTAACGTTCAATCATTCCCTGTATATGGAAGGATTTGTTGGAACAATGTTGTTAAAGATGAACGTGTGTTCTCGCTGCGATGCTCGCCCTGCTGGCCGATCTGCGTCATTACAACCTTGTCATTTCTAACGCTACACAATCAGGGCAACACGCTATGGAGGACTCAAGATGACTTAAGTATAAATAAATGAATAAATGCATGAATAAACATAGGAATGAATAAATAAATGCTTAAATAAATGTATACATAAATAAATGCTTAAATAAATGTATAAATAAATAAATACCTGCTTAAATAAATGTATATATAAATACAGGAATGAATAAATATAAGTTATAAATCCTGTTGAGTTGTAACTTATATTTATTAATTTATGTATTTATTTCTGTATTTATACATTTATTCTTGTATTTATTTATACATTTATTTAAGCATTTATTTATTTATTCCTGTATTGATTTATTTATTTATACATGTATTTAAACATTTATTTATTTATTCTTGTATTTATTTATGCATTTATTTATTTATACTGAAGTCATTTTATGTCCTCCATAAGACGCATCAGAAAATGAGAAGCGGAGGACAACAAACTGTTAAAAAAATAGCAAAAATTGCCTCTGAACACTCGCATTGGGAGAAAGCAGGATGACGGATAACAGTGAGTGGCTATAAATACTACATTTGGGTAGAAGTGTAGAGAAGGCTGTTTCATCTGCCCCCCTTTTAACCCTCTGACATCACAAATGTCACCAACAGCTTCTGACTGTCGTCTGACCTCTTCATCTGAACTTGAAGGTCATCTTACAACTCAACCTCCGAGCAAGTGCTTCTTTCCATCCGTCCTGTGAGATGGACCGGTAGCTTTTCTCGACGTAGACTCCTCTTATCTGGGGGCCGCGTGGTCGTTGCTGCCCAGACGCTTCGTTTCAGGGCATTATCGGGTGTTTCTGGGGAAGGAGTGCCTCCAGGGTGAAGTGTGAGGATGTGTTGGAACAAGTGGAGACACGACGGGCAGGCTTTAATGACTACTTTGTTCAGGAAGCTGGGGGGGGGGGGGGGTTGTCGACACAGCTGAACAGACTGAGGTGCTGCTTCTGCTGTTTGCCATCACTATTTTTATATGTGCAATAATTCAAGGATTCTTTGCCGATTTTACAAAAATGGTTGCCAATAGCAGCCTGGCAGCTATACGTCAAGATTTCTTTATTTTCGAGCCGTTTTGCCATCAGTGTGTGTGTGGGTGTGTCATGATGACCGGCCACATGACTTTCCCTGCATGTTAGTGAAGCGTGAACCACAGATTAATTTTAACCATCACAGTATGAAACACAGTTTTACTGGCGATCGTCATCGAACCATATTCAATAAATATACCATCAGGAGATCAGTAATTTCTCATAATCTTTCTTTGTGAACTTCTGATCACGGTTGAAATCAACGAGGAGAGCTAGCAATGCGAACAGGACAAAGGTACACAGACATGATGTGTTCAAATGTAATCTTGTAAATTATATTGATTTAACAAAACAATGTATCTGCCAAGATCGATCATTGGCATACAAAATATAATATTTGCTCCTTTTTTTTTTTTTTGCTGTTCCAGTCCGATCTGTGACGCAGAACCGTGACGCAATCCACACCACGAGTTGTGTGACCTGTTGCGGCCGACTGTGGATAAGAGAAGTTGACGTAGTCATGGCGACGTCTCCCGTTGGTTAGTGGACTGATGTGTTGAAGCCGTGAGTTTGGTGATTCGGCCGTCGCCTTTTTGTACCCAATAAACAGACGCGACCATATTTGAACTGCGGAGGCGGAGCTCTGGAAGTGGCAGCGGCCAGCCAATCACCTTGTAGCCCGGCCCAAAGTCACACCCTGCTTTATGGTCTGTTTGACTCTAAATGGCATTTCCCCATGGACTTCTATACAACCGGAGGAGTCGCCCCCTGGTGGTCAGTAGAGAGCATGCAGCTTTAACACATGAAGCATATACTTCTATACAACCAGAGGAGTTGCCCCCCTGGTGGTCAGTAGAGAGCATGCAGCTTTAACACATGAAGCATATACTTCTATACAACCAGAGGAGTCGCCCCCCTGGTGGTCAGTAGAGTACATGCAGCTTTAACACATGACGCATAGACTTCTATACAACCGGAGAAGTCGCCCCCTGGTGGTCAGTAGAGAGCATGCAGCTTTAACACATGAAGCATAGACTTCTATACAACAGGAGGAGTCACCCCCTGGTGGTCAGCAGAGAGCATGCAGCTTTAACACATGAGACATAGCCTTCTATACAACCAGAGGAGTTGCCTCGTGGTGGTCAGTAGTGAGAATGCAGACTTCTATCCAACCAGAGGACATCAGGACAGCAGAAACTATACCTTCAATAAAAAATAAAAGTACAACTTTAGTATCAATTATTTATAGCACTTTGTAGTTTGGCTTTCTTGAAGAAATTATACTTTCTGGTCTTTCCGAGTTTGTGCTCTCACGGTTGCATGCACTTATTGTAAGTCACTTTGAATGTGAGTGTCATTTAAATTAAATGTAATAAAAATGTGACGATCAAATCCGATAAAAGCAAAGAACCCAATCATAGGCACATTTATATATTTTATCTGAGCTCATCTTTCAGATTGTTCCTGTTGCAGGAGAACAGCTAACTCGGGTGGAACTAATTGAAATGTTCCTCCCAATGCAAACCGTCTATTTCTTTTAAATTAACTACGTTTACGCGCTCCAGAGAGTTTCCCAGTTTTATAGCCTTTTAGTGCGATCGTTCACTCTTCCTACCATGTGGTACACAACTATATGAAATGTTCCTTATTTGTGTAACGTTCCTCAGACCCATTCTGATTCTTTAGTCGTCTCTGGAGTGATGACTATTTTAACGATACTGTGTAGGGTCAATGTTGGGAGCTTTTTGCTAAATAATCCTTAGTAATGATGATTATAATGAGGAAGTGAGTAAAGGAAAAGGACTTTACTGTAATGCAGCCTCTTCAAATGGGGAGAGACAATATAGTATCAGTATATAGTATCGTATCAGAGTATCCATCTAATATCAACACGTCTCCAAGCCCTACTTTCACCCAATTGTCTTTTGAACTTGCTGCACGACCTGAAAAACCAGGTTGTTCAAAGGTTCCCACCACGGTGTGTTTGTTGGGCGAAGTACAAGAGTGTGTGAGTGCATACCTACGAGACTTTGCCCGCTGATTGTTATACCTGCTGTGGTTTGCGCCCTCTGCAGGTCAGGAGGGTGCAGATTAACTTGAATAAATGTTTTGAGTAGTTGCAAAAGGAATAGAAAATATCGTCAAGACATTGACAAGGTTAGAAATAATGGTTTTTATTTGAAATATTAATTATGTTCTTCAAGCTTGTCGCTCAAAGGAAGGCCAGTTTTAGAGCTTCTCTCACCAGCATAACTGTTTTCAGCTGCGCTCAGATAAAAAGGGTTTTCAAGGGTTTTCTACCCCTCCGTTAGTCTTCTAAGGCGATAACACAATGTACCATTAGATTACTGGAGATGGGCCTCTACACACCTACGGAGAGCCTTCATTAAACACCAGAGAATAGTCTTTACCACACTAACTATGTAGAGAGTGTATTTATGATTAATTCAATGTAATCTTCATTGAAAAACCAGAGCCGTTCTTTGAAAAATAAGGACATTTCTAAGTGACCCGAAATGTTTTAACGGTAGCGTACGTGCTACGTTGGAATTGCGTGTCACGTTTGTCTCGGACCGACCGACCGAATCTCACCATGGCGACGGTTCACAGCCGACAGAGCTAACGGCAGCTAACGGAGCGAACGGTGTTAACCTGAGGGGGTACAGGAGGGGGTTCTACGTGCCCAAAAATGAAACCAATAACATCGGGGCTAATCAACACTCCGGTCCACTAGGTGTTGGTACCCATCCCTCATCACTGCATGTGGTCGTGTTACACCTCACGGTACTTCCAGCTGCCCATTGCTGCAGGAAGCTCCTTTTTAATTAGCCAAAGGACTTGAGGTACGCACGTGGATTTCTGGAAATCACGTTCACACAAGCATCAGTCGTCCAATCGGCACGCTGGCTCCTCAAACACTCTATAAATACAGAGCCCAATGACGACATCAGAAGTGATGGAAACATATATATATATATATGTGTGTGTTAGCTGCGAGTGTGGGCTACATCCATATATCCTCAGTATGTGCCGACACACTTTGATTTTGAACATCGTCATTTATTGATTAAAAAAACGTACAGAAAGTAATTTTCATATCGCCGTACTCGATGATTATTAATAAATGCAAAAAGGCTCGAGTGTTGATATAACCACAGCTCCGTTGCTCTCCTCCTTATTGTGGCACGAACGAATGTTGCTACTCGTTCGTCGCGTTATTAGATATTTTCTCACGTCCGATATTTACTTTAACAAAAGAAATTTGATTTGGCAAGTTTACGTTAAACTTTGCATTTTGGCCCACGTTTTTTTCCCACCTGTAAGTTGCCATGTCAAAGTCTTCTTTTAATGATGACCTCAATCATCCTCAACACAGACACCATTCCTGGACAATGGTTCTCTATATAGAGCATTCGGATTATTAATATCTCAACTTCTCATGATGGTTCTTTCTCTGAGGAAGAGAAGATGTATCGCATACCTGGCCGTTCACGCGCCTCTAAGTGTGTGTTATTGCATGTGCTCGTCTTTCCTTTGGTCGGGCGGCGCTCCGTCTAAATCTGCTACGGAGAAGAAGTCATTCAACACCATGTGTTGAACAGATGGAACCTGCCGAGTGTTTCATCGTTAATCTGTAGTTTCACTGTTGGCATCACACGCAACAGAACGTGGAGCTGGCTGATGGGTTGTTTTTTTACTGCAGTGGTTTTCGGACTAAAAGAAGAGAAAAGTCAACTCTGACTCCCACGTACTTTCATTGTTTACTTTACCGAATGCGGCAAAGCCGGTTGTTGGTACTGATTATTCATTGTTTGTTCATTTCCATCTAATCCTTGAACTGCCTGTGCTGCCTGCCAGCTATTGACGCAGAACATGAATGTGACTCTCTCCAGGCCATCCCTGAAGGACTCGTCCATACTTCAAGGAGAGAATAGACAAGCTCCTATTGTATGAAATGCTCTTGGATTTGTGACTTGAAATGAACCAAATGCAGCGTTATCAACATGTTTTTCTCCTCTCTCTTTCTCCTCCCCCCCCGACCCTTCTGCTCTCGCCACTTTCCTCTCGAGCAGCGGTCCTCCGGATCTGGATCTGGATCACAGGGTTTTCAGATCTGCAGTGTTTTCCAGGTGAGACATGCAAAACCTTTTCCAATCTCCAACAGTCCAATTATTCTGACTATTGAATTAGCTCTTCTTCCTCTTCTTTCCATGACCTAAAAAGGTTACCTCTCGCTGCCATTTGGGTCATCTTGATTGGATAGTTTTTCCGTCGTTTCTTCATTAGTTATTATTGCTTCAGGGTTCGTACGGTCATGGAAAACCTGGAAAAGTCATGGAATTTTATAATGTCTATGCAGGCCTGGAAAAGTCATGGAAAATACTTAAATCACAAAAGTTTTGGAAAGGTCATGGAAATGTTGTTATGATCACATGTTCATTTACGTTGAGTTTAAAATAATTCATATGTTTTTGAAAGGAAGACTCTCAAATTATAAGCCGGCGTACGCCAAGTCCAAACAGAAGGATTTGCACATAAGGGACAATAGTTTGATTTAAAAGAATAAACATTTATATAAGTGTTTCTAGGAATAAACATGTATAGTAATGTTTATTCTTTTAATCAAACTATTGTCTCTCATTCATTTGTTTCATTTAAGGTATATTGTATTCTTTGTAATTCTCATTATTTTATTACTACTTTTTCAAAATGTTTTCATGTACACACCGAGATTTCAGTTTGGTCCTGGAAATTTAGTTTAAAGTCCTGGAAAAGTCCTGGAATTCAATCGGTCAACATGTGTACGAGCCCTGCTGCTTAATATGCTCATCCCTAATAAGGAGCTCCACCGCCCTTTTTTAAACGTTTTCTTCATCCTCCAGGTATCTTTCTGGGATGTCCTGGCTCGATGGCCTGAGGGGGCTCGGCCCTGAAGCGCAGACCACCAGCACCGACGGTTCCACCGCCGAGCGACGACTCAAGCCTCTACAGATGGACACATCCACATGTAGAGACGCCTGCTCAGCCGCTTGAGCGCGCGCGAGAGAGAGAACTGACCCGACCCATCGGCAAACCTCTCCCTCTTCCATCGCCTTATATTTGACATTCCATCCATCCATCCATCCGTCAAACGCCCATCCATCCTTCCCTCCTTCCATTCAATCGTCTCCAGTGTATTATGCGCTGCAGGGCTAGAAGGGGAGAGCAGGTAATGGATGACGCTGGCCATGGTGACCTAGTGTAAATGGCTGTTCCTCTGCACAGCTCAGTGCCAGTAGCTCCTGCTCAATCTTCCTCCCCTTCCCACCCCTCCTCTACCTCTCTGCTCTCCTTCCCCGTTCGCCGCCGCCGCCGCTGCGCTCTGCCCGGCCCCGCCCCTCCCCTCCAACACCATGGTCGGTGCAGGCCTGGGCGTGTGGAAGTTAATGCGAGGCGTCCGCCAGCTGGAGCTCCACCGCCTCATCCTGGCACTTATCATCTTCTGCCTGCTGTCCATGGCCTTCCTGGCGTACTACGTCTCCAACAGCCCCAAAATCAAGGAGGCCCCCCCGATGCCCTTCAGTGACTGCGGCGGAGGGGGGGGGATGCCTCCGGGAGCGAGCACCGGGGCGGACGGAGGAGGAGGAGGGCCCGGCGTCCAGAGGACGCCGCTCTTCCTCCCCCAGCACCAAGGCCGACTACGGCAGGTAAAGGCGGTGGACAATTCCAGGACGGAGCCCGTGGTCCTGGTGTTCGTGGAGAGCATCTACTCCCAGCTGGGCCAGGAGATCGTGGCCATATTGGAGTCCAGCCGCTTCCACTACCGAACTGAGATCGCTCCCGGTAAAGGAGACATGCCCACGCTGACGGAGCGTAACCGTGGGCGATACACACTGATCATCTACGAGAATGTGTTAAAATATGTCAATCTGGATGCATGGAACCGCGACTTGCTGGACAAGTACTGTGTCGAGTACGGAGTAGGCGTCATTGGCTTTTTCAAAGCGAATGAAAACTCTCTCCTTAGTGCACAGCTCAAAGGTTTCCCCCTCTTTCTACACTCGCACCTCGGACTCCGTGACTACCGCATCAACCCCAACGCTCCCCTCCTCTACATCACTAAGCCCAACCAGGTGGAGCAGGGCTCCCTACCAGGGGATGACTGGACCATTTTCCAGTCCAACCACTCTACCTATGAACCAGTGCTTTTGGCCAGCACCAAGTCCTCTGAAGCACTGGCGCACTTTGGACCCGGCCCCTCCCGGGCCCTCCACGCCACCGTGGTCCAGGACTTGGGGCTCCACGACGGCATTCAGAGGGTTCTCTTTGGAAACAACCTCAACTACTGGCTTCACAAGCTGGTGTTTGTGGACTCCATTGCCTACCTGACGGGGAAGAGACTGTGCCTGTCCTTGGACCGCCACATCCTGGTGGACGTGGACGACATATTTGTCGGCAAGGAAGGAACCCGGATGAAGGTGTCGGACGTGGAGGTGGGTGAACTGGAGACACACGAGACCGCAGATGATCAGACGTGGGCTTGAGTTGCTTCTTGCAGCATCTGAGAGCTTGACACAGATTCATGTGCATGTAGAGAGGACTTAAGAAGGTATGCCAAGGAAGTGTAGCTAAAGGACCAGTTCAGTTTGTAGGCTGAGCAATGACTTGTAGAGTGGTTCATTTAAGTTAGAGGGATAACCTAAGCTCCTTAAGTTATGATGGTGCCTACAAAGCCTTAATTGGTGATGCATCGTCCTATCTGAGGGAGCTTGTAGTACCAAAAGGCTTTTGTCGGTGAGGACAACCATTTTAAATGTGATCCATGATTTTGCACATATTTAGCTGATGCTTTTATGTAACATTCATACACCGTAGAACAGCTACAGGGAGCAATTCAGGGTTAAGTGTCTTGCTCAATGACACATCGACTAGGGCAGGGATTGAACCGCCAACCCCTTAATTGAAAGACGGACGTGCTAACCACTTACCCACAGTCAGAGCAGCTAAAACAGGAGTCATGTGATCTCTTTTCTTAGTTTTAGTGAGAACACGAGCTGCAGCATTCTGGATCAACTGGAGGGATGTAAGAGATTTATTAGAGCAGCCTGATAATGAGGAGTTGCAGTAATCTAGTCTAGAAATAACGAACGCGTATATAACGAACCAATTTTTCTGCATCTTTCTGAGAGATGTGCCTGATGTTTTAAATGTTAGGTAGATTAAAAAGTCAGTACGGTAATTAAGATTTGCTTCACGTGGGAGTTAAAGGACAAGTCCCGACCAAAGATAATAGAGATTCTTCACAGTGGCGTTGGAAGCCGTCTATAGAAACGTAGTTTTAAAATGTCGGCATCACTTGCATGATCTGAGAAAGGGTTGTCACTCGGAAGGTTGTGAGCACTCGGGTTCTACTGAGCTTCGTTGTGCAAATCTGGTCCAGCCCTTTTTAAGTATGTGTATGAAGAAGGGGGAGTTATCTAAATACCTTTTTTTTCCGCTGTCTGTACAAGTGA
Organism: Liparis tanakae; assembly: GCA_036178185.1. Taxonomy (NCBI): domain Eukaryota; kingdom Metazoa; phylum Chordata; class Actinopteri; order Perciformes; family Liparidae; genus Liparis; species Liparis tanakae. The sequence continues at coordinate 20,192,732 of CM070100.1, read as the reverse complement.
GAAACTAGGATCTCTAGAAATTGTCACCCTGTGGGCTGTGCCGCCCACATTAAAGGCTGCACCGACACTGAGCAGAGGAACAACCAGTGGCTCCAGTCCGAAGCAACAGCTGCATGTGGACCGACTACTTCAGAGAACCAAAATGTAGGGTTCTGTCCGTTAGTGAGGTAGAACTTATGGTCCTTATCCTTTGGTTGTGGGAACTGTGTTTTACAGATCTGGTCCCTTTTTTGTTAGATTATATCCTAACTCTCGTCCTGCCTTCTCTTTTGGAACACGTCGCGATGCTGCTCGGTGGTTATCGGGTACACAGAGGTCCATTTGGCCGATTGGGTCTGTGGTTCAATTCCCAGACTCTGGTTCTCTTTGTTGGTTTTAGTGGTCTTCTGGTTGGGGGTTCTTCATTTTTACCTTCGCATTCTGAGAATGCGGAAGGTTATGTTATGTTCGCTGTGTATTTATTTATTTGTATGTGTGTTATTCGCATAACTCAAAAAGTATTAAACTGAATCGCATGCATTTTGGTGGGATGATTGGTAATTATCCGGGGACCATTTGATTATTTTTTGGGATCGATCGGGTCAATGGTCAAAGTCATGAAAAGGTACCAAAAAAGTGGCTGCCGTGAAGGTATGCTCTCTACCGAGTGCTGGGTCTAGTTCCTCTGTGGTGAAAAGAGAAACCTGTCGGATGATTCGTGAACTAGGCGTTAAATCAATCAGGAAGTACCCAATATAAAACTGCTGCTACTGAGTAAGTGAGGTTTGTTTTTCATCCTTTCGCAGGCATTGCTCAACACTCAAAGCAAGCTGAGAGAGCTGGTCCCCAATTTCACCTTCAATTTGGGATTTTCCGGAAAGTTCTATCACACAGGTACGGTCGTCTGACGTTGCGTAACAAAGCTGTGTGTGTGTGTGTGTGTGTGTGTGTGTTGGGATCTTTGTGCCTGGAGGAGCGGGGCCTTCATGGGGGCCATCATCGTCTCTGCCCCCGACACAACATTCTTTTGGGGGAGTTTACGATCATTTGAGGAAAATTCGTTGCCTTTTTATTTTTCAAGGAAAAACGCAAAATGTAGAATTGGGAGAATTAACTGAAATCTAATATTTACCACATTAAATTGTGCAATTCAAAATAACTAAGACAAACTTAACTCTCCAGAGGTGTTTGTCTTGTTCAGGGCTACCGTAGAACACGCAGGTAAACCTGGAGACCAGATAACTACGTTTCCAGCTATCGAAAGCACATGGAAAATGAAATGAAAACAATCAAATGTCCTGGAAAATGATTTCAACATTCTCCTGCTTTCCTTTCGCTGAGCAGGAACATTCTGTCCTACCAGCTAGCTCACCACTGGAAAGAAAACTCTGAAGTAGATGTAGACACAACCTTCTTAATTCAGAAAACAATAAAACATCGATATTATATTACACTTCTGCCAATAGATCCCCTTAAATCCTACACACTGGACCTTTTTAAGGATTAAACCTAAATCGATATAGCTAAATAACTTCCTTTACCAAACATACTCCACTGCCTGACAGACTTCATTTAGGGCCTAAACGGCCCGACAGGGCGTCACATTCCTGATACTAGAACCGTGGAAATACTCACTACCACCTCACATTTACTAAGAATAATACATTTCTAGAATCAAACTATTTCCCAAACTCTTCTACACACATTCTGAGAGGTCATGTCAGCCTGCACTGTGAATCTGAAACTCTTGCCAGTACGGTACCTGATACAGGGTAGAACATTTACATATCTTTAGGGGACCATTTTCCCCCTACTGACTGAAATCTAGAGAGATCTAAAAATAAATTGTGAAACGGCATTTAACCTTTGTTAAAATTAATAAATATACTTATTTAGGCTTACGGTATATGAGCAATTGTCATCAATGGCAATAATAAGACTATAAGATAAGATAATCCTTTATTAGTCCCACAGTGGGGAAAATTCAGGATCACAGCAGCAGGTGCACATTAGAGCATTAATATATATAAAATAATAGATGATTATAATTATTATAAATAATAAGAATAAAATAAATAAAAGAATAAAACAAAACACAATAACTACTAATACTAACATACAGAGGAAACTAATTGTAGACACAAGGCAGTGACCAAAGTGAATTTCCAGCAGTGTTAAAGTGCCACGTGTGCCATTAGGCAGTCGTCTAATATATTCTGGACCGGGTCATATAGGCTGCGATGTTTTTCACAAGTTCATTAAATTATTAGAGGAAATTACGGGGGCGTTGTTTGCCGTTCTCCTAGTGATATGAGGGGCAACATTATATTTCTTAAGGGCGGTTTTGCCGTCGTGTATTTCCGACGCTGACCCGGTACCACCAGTACGCGGTACCGGGTCGGGGCGGCACCCGTCTGCCACTCCAACAAGACATCCCACGCGGCGGCGGCGAGTCAACACGCAGCTCAGCGGCGTTACGTGTTCAGCTGGTTTTGTGTCTTTTGTTCAAATGTTTCACTTCCGGGTGCACCGAGGGCACTGCTGCTGCGTTCACAGGGCGGTGAGGATAATGGGAAAAAAGAGTTCCCGACCGCGACAAATTCAAGTCGAGCCGGAACCACGACGCAAAATGACGTTTCTCGAAGCGCTAAAATAAAACCCACGACTCGTCAGCAAAATAACGCCAAAGAGCTCGGGGAAAGGGAGCATCCGAGGAGCTCCTGAACGCACCATCGTCGTCTCTCTCCGAGCTGCCCTCCAAAAAAAAAAAAAAGGGGGAATAAAAAGTGTATTCCAACAGCTCGGTCTGCTGGTCATACAACCACGCCACGCTATTAGTTAGGGTACACGGAATACTCTACAACACACTACACGCTTTCACATGAGCTTTTATTTTGTAAACATGATACATACGTGATTGTTTCTAGTTTGTTTCTCCACCATACAGTTATAGGATGAAATGGGACGCAGCCGAGGGTGGGAGGAGAACACGAGGCATCCGTCTTCATCCTGTGGAGCTCATAGAAACCTTTCGATGTCATGTTAGTCATGCTGTAAAGTGTGTGTGTGTGTGTGTGTGTGTGTGTGTGTGTGTGTGTTAGGAACGGATGACGAGGACCGGGGCGACGACATGCTGCTGCAGCACAGGATGGACTTCTGGTGGTTCCCTCACATGTGGAGCCACATGCAGCCGCACCTCTTCCACAACGTCAGCGTCCTGGCGGAGCAGATGAGGCTCAACAAGGTCTTCGCTCAGGTCAGCGGCCGCACCACTGCAGACTGAGCGTGTGTGTGTATATATATATATTGTGTGTGTGTGTGTGTGTGTGTGTGTGTGTGTGTAGTTCAAAAGTTTGGGGTCACCGAGAACATTTTGTGTCTTCCATGAAAACTCACATTTTTATTTATTAAATGAATACAAGATTAATACAACATATAGTCCAGACATTGACGAGGTTAGAAATAATGATTTTCATTTGAAATATTAATTTTGTTCTTCAAAGGCCAGTTTTAGAGCTTCTCTCGCCAGCATAACTGTTTTCAGCTGCGCTCACATAAAAATGGGTTTCAATGTCAAGGAATAATCTGTTTGTGGAAAATGCCACGGCATCACTGGACCCCTAAAGTGCTAAAGAGATGTTGAGTATTTAGACCAGCAGACCTACGTACACTTAACTTTCTCTTTCTCTTTTTATTTGCCCCTCGTCCTGTCCTCTCTCCACACGTCCTCCTCCCCAGGAGCATGGCATCCCAACGGACATGGGCTATGCGGTGGCGCCGCACCACTCCGGGGTGTACCCCGTTCACAGCCAGCTCTATGAGGCCTGGAAGTCTGTGTGGGGCATCAAGGTGACCAGCACCGAGGAGTACCCGCACCTGAGGCCGGCGCGGTACCGCCGCGGCTTCATCCACAATGAGATCCAGGTCCGTCCGCAGTCTACTCGCACACTATTAATTATATATATTATATTATGATTTATTATTATTCATATTTATATATATTAGATTATTATTATTATACAATATTATTATATATATTAGATTATTATATATAATATATATGATATATGTATATTATTTAAAATATATATATATATAATATATATTTCTAATATATATATATATATATATATATATATATATATATATATATATATATTTTATTCTTATACTATATATATCTCTATCTGTTCTGGTTACCTCGAGTTGATGTTTTAAAAATAATTATATATATATATCTATATATATATAAAAAAAAAAAAAATATATATATATATATATATATATATATGTCATTGTGTTATTGATGCATTACACAGCTAGCTGATTTTAAATACTTTATATACTTTAATAAATGGTCTATAAACTACTTAATAATACATCCTAGTTTATTAATTGATTCATTTGTTGTGCTAAGGATCTGAAATTAAAGTCTTAAAGTAACTAATAATATCCAACAAATGTCAAGTACAGTGTTTCCCGCTGAGATCGAGTACAAGTATGAAGATGCATCAAACTGAAATACTGGAGTTAATGTCCTTGGTTCCTTTCCTCCAGTGTGAGGACAAGAGCACGAAGGTCTGCAGACATCCAGCCCTCGCTGAATAACATCACGTTGTCCTTTGTGCAGACCCGTACTTCATAGTGCTGGTTCCTGTTTTTATATCCGCAGCTGCAGTGTTTAATCCTGCTGTGAGCACTACTCTGAGCAGCTGCAGCCACTGACCAAGAACACACACACACACACAGCAACAGCTAACGCGCTCTGTGTGTTTCAGGTGTTGCCCAGGCAGACCTGTGGTCTGTTCACCCACACCATCTTCTACAACGAATACCCGGGAGGCTCCAAGGAGCTGGACAAGAGCATCCGAGGAGGAGAGCTCTTCCTCACGGTCCTCCTGAACCCGGTAAGTCTGAAAGCGGTCCGCTGGGAGACCCCCAGGTCCGTGAAGACCCCCAACACCACGTAGACCGGATCCTATGAAGACTTGAGACTGGAAGGCAAAAGAGATCTTTCACTGATGGATAGATGGATGGATATATAGATGGATAGATGGATGCATAAATAGATCAATGTATGGATGGATATATAGATGGATGCATAGATGAATGGATGGATGGATGGATATATATATATATATATATAGATGGATATATAGATGGATGGATGGATAGAGTTTATATACACTAAAACTGAAATGAAAATGAGGCATGATGAATATTATCATGAACTAAATAAAACAATATGAAACTCTTTTTTTTCTTATTTAAACAATATAGTATGTTTTTTTTTTTTTAAAGAATAACGATAAAGATACAAATTAACAAAACCGTTTTTTCTTGACTGTAACCCTCTTCCTGCTTTCCGTGATCTAAGACTTTAGTTTTTAATTTGATGCTGTTGTTCATAATGAAACTGAAATCCAGCCTCAATAATAATCTGCGTCGCCAATAAGCTCCGCCTCACTTCCTGTTGCACATCGGCAGCGCTCTCCGTTGTGTACGAAAGAGAACGGCTGGTTGGGACTTGACGAGTGAGAGGACATTATGGAATAGTTTTAATGCATTAGTTATAATATTAAACCCAGAAATGTAAAATGACTAGAAGAGGGATGCAGTCTGCGTAACGTGCAGTCCCGCTTATGACCACTAGAGGCCGCTCCGCCCTCCCGAATGGGCCTTTTGTTCTTTTTATTTCATCCGGTGGACTCTCCTGCTGGTTTTGCTGTGGACTAAATGGCACATTGCGTTCCTCTCCCTCCAGATCAGCATCTTCATGACTCACCTGTCGAACTACGGCAACGACCGCCTGGGCCTGTACACCTTCGAGTCTCTGGTGAAGTTCGTCCAGTGCTGGACGAACCTGCGGCTGCAGACGCTGCCCCCCGTGCAGCTCGCCGACAAGTACTTCCAGATCTTCCCCGAGGAGAGGGACCCCCTCTGGCAGGTCTGGAAGCCGATTAATCCCAAACGCCGGTTTGTTTTTTGGAGACGGAGGAAAGGGACGCTGACCTCGATGTGCTCCGCGTTTCAGAACCCGTGTCACGACAAGAGGCACAAGGACATCTGGTCCAAGGAGAAGACGTGTGACCGCCTCCCCAAGTTCCTCGTCATCGGACCTCAGAAAACAGGTTCTCTCTCTCTCTCTCTCTCTCTCTCCGTCTGTGGGTGTCTCTCTCTCCCTCCTGCTCACCCTCTGGACGTCTCGACTGCAGGCACCACGGCGCTCCACTCATTCCTGAGCCTCCACCCGGCGGTCACCAGCTCCTTCCCCAGCCCCACCACCTTCGAGGAGATCCAGTTCTTCAGTGGAGCGAACTACGACAACGGGATCGACTGGTAAAGATGGGAGGGGGGGGGGGGGGGGGTTCTGGAGTTCTGGCGTTTCTTCCTGTCTTTTAAACTTAGCTTAAAGACTAAAAGATAACGTTGACGGGATCTTTTTACACAACCGCCAGGAAAAAGATCTGGATCCTGTACCAGGAGGCGGGATTTAGGGGTTAAACCTGGGTTTTATAAGACGGAGGTTCACTTCTTACCTGGTGTATCATCACCATGGTAACTCGGACATCAACTCGTTTAAGAGCTCTCCGCTTTTATCTTATTTCTCTGATATTTAAAAAGAGTTTCCTGTGCCGCTCTGCTGACGGCAGACTTGTGTGTGATTGGTCAGAGGCCGAAGCCCCGCCCCCTTTATGTGAACATCAAGCAGATTACTCACAAGGCCTCGCCGCTCCCCTCTGTGACCCTCAGGTACATGGACTTCTTCCCATTCCCTTCCAACGTCAGCACCGACTTCATGTTCGAGAAGAGCGCCAACTACTTCGACACGGAGGCGGCGCCCAAGAGAGCCGCGGCGCTGCTGCCCCGGGCCAAAGTCCTGGCGGTGCTCATCAACCCGGCGGACCGGGCGTACTCCTGGTACCAGGTGGGAACCGGGACTCGTTTCTCCTCATGACGTCACTGTATGACTGGTCATGTGACATCTCCTGTCCATCCTGGAGAGGGGTCCTCCTCTGTGGCTCTCCTGGAGGGTTCTTCCCTTTTTTCCACGTGAAAGTTTTTTTTTTCTTCCATTTCTTGGGAGTTTTTCTCTGCTCCGATGTGAGGTCAAAGGTCAGGGATGTCACACGTGTTCAGGTTGTAAAGCCCTCTGAGGCAAATTTGTGATATTGGGCTATTCAAAATAAATTGAATCATCTGAATTTGGAGAGAACACAGCTTGTATAGGACGTTTTTAGAGGGCTTTTATTTTGAAATTCCACATGAGAATGTCCTGATTATCTCTGATTGACATCATTTTAAAAGTCAGGATGTAAATGTGTTATTTAGTATGATCACTTTGACTAATTATTCATCAATTTCTGCATTTTGTTCCATTTCTTTATTCATCTATTTATTTTATTTAACTGAAGTTTGGTGTGTGTGTGTGTGTGTGTGTGTCCACAGCACCAGCGGGCCCACCAGGACCCCGCCGCCCTCAACAACTCGTTCCATGCGGTGGTGACGGCCGCCCCCCCCGCCCCGCGCCCCCTGCTGGCCCTCCAGAGGCGCTGCCTCCACCCGGGGGCCTACGCGCCTCACCTGGAGCGCTGGCTGCAGCACTACCAGCACGGCCAGGTAGGGGGAGCCCGTCACCTCGGGTCAGCACCACCGTGTGTGTGTGTGTGTGTGTGATGACGCTGTGTGTGTGTGTCCTGATGACGCCGTGTGTGTGTTGTAGCTGCACATCGTGGACGGCGCTCTGCTGCGGTCCAACCCGGCGCTGGTGATGGAGGGAATCCAGAAATTCCTCGGTGTCACGCCCATCTTCAACTACACCCAGGCTCTAATGTTTGTAACACACACATTTACTCACACACACACAGACACACACACTGACTCACTCACACACACTCTCACTCACTCACTCACACATTTACTCACACAGACACACACAATGACTCACTCACACACACACAATCACACTCGGACACACACTCTCACTCACTCACTCACACACACTGACTCACTCACTCACACACACTGACTCACTCACTCACACACACTGACTCACTCACACACACACAATCACACTCGGACACACACTCTCACTCACTCACTCACACACACTGACTCACTCACTCACACACACTGACTCACTCACTCACACACACTGACTCACTCACACACACACACACACTGACTCACTCACACATTTACTCACACACACACACAATGACTCACTCACACACACACATCACACTGACACACACTCCCACTCACACACACTCACACACAGACACACAACTGACTCACTCCACACACACACTCACACACACACTCTCACTCACTCAGTCACACACACTGACTCACTCACTCACACACACTGGCTCACTCACCCACACACTCTGACTCACTCACTCACACACACTGACTCACTCACTCACACACACTGACTCACTCACTCACACACACTGACTCACTCACACACACACACTGACTCACTCACTCACACACACTGACTCACTCACACACACACACACTGACTCACTCACACACACACACACTCTCACTCACTCACTCACACATTTACTCACACAGACACACACAATGACTCACTCACACACACACAATCACACTCGGACACACACTCTCACTCACTCACTCACACACACTGACTCACTCACTCACACACACTGACTCACTCACACACACACAATCACACTCGGACACACACTCTCACTCACTCACTCACACATTTACTCACACAGACACACACAATGACTCACTCACACACACACACACACATGAAGATACTCTTACACACGCACTCTCACACTCACACGCACTCTCTCGCACTCTTGCACACACTCACATACAGACTTGCGCACAGACTCGCACACATACACAGACAGACTCACACACACACGCACACGTGACCCGCGTCTCGGCGTCACATGACCCTCTGTGTGTCTGCAGGTACGACGAGGCCAAAGGCTTCTGGTGCCAGCGGGCGGAGGGCGGCCGGGCCAAGTGTCTGGGCAAGAGCAAAGGCAGGAAGTACCCGGACATGAGCCCCGAGGTACGTCCCCCACGTCAGCCTGGTGTCCCGCCACTTTTCCTGGAAAAACCTGGAAAAGTTATGGAATTGTTTAACTGATATTTCCAGGCCTGGAAAAGTCCTGGAAAAAAAATCCTGTTATGTATATTTTTAGAAGAAAAGTTAGTCCAGAGCTCAAAATTTAAGCCGGCATTCGGTCTCATACTGACAAGTAAAGAAAAAAAAGAGAATACATATATTTTAATCAAACTATTGACTATACTGTATGATTTGGAATAAAATAATAAATCTTCTCACTTTTTTATATATACAGTGAGATACATGTATATGGACCCTATATATTTATATATATACATATTTATATATATATATATATTTTTTATATATATATATATTTATATATATTTATTTATATTTTTATATTTATACATATTTATATATATTTATTTATATATATATATATATATTTACAAATACATATATATATATATATATATATATATATATATATATAAATTTATATATATTTTTTGTTTATATATATATATATATATATATTCTCCATTTCTTCTGATGTCTGACCTTTCCCACTGTGTGTGTGTGTGTGTGTCTGTGTGTGTGTGTGTGTGTGTGTGTGTGTGTGTGTGTGTGTAGTCGCGTGCCTTCCTGGCCGAGCACTACCGCGAGCGCAACATGGAGCTGCTGCGCCTGCTGAACCGTCTGGGCCACTCGCTGCCGTCCTGGCTCCGCCAAGAACTCCAGAGCACGAGCTGGAGCTGAGGCCACGCCCCCCCGCCCCGCCCCCCCCTCACTCACACAGACGGACAGACGAGGAAACGCCACGGAAAAGAAGCCAGGAGGCCCCGCCCCCCTCCTCTCCGGATGAGCCCGCGCCGAACTCTGGATTAAGACGTGACTAGCCGATCTGGAATGGATGGCGGTAAAAAAAAAAAAAATGTCAACAAGCGTGTTGGTCAACACGGGATCTTCATCACAAAGTGGCGCTCGCCATTTGAAAAGGATCCCGAACGACTCGGTCGGCCTCAATATGAGGAGAGAGGGAGAACGTGCTGATGTGGAGTGTCTGAGTGAACACACACACACTCTGACATGCACACACACACACACACTCGTCTCATCTGTCAAAAGCAGCTGTTGTTGTCTGAGGGCCAGGTGAGTAACAAAATGTCCTTCAGCCTGAAGAAGACGGTTCAAAGAGACGCATCCTGGTCCGCACACACACACATATACACACCCACACACACACGCATATACACACACCCACACACACGTCTACCTGCCGTCGTCTCCCAGGCCGCTCGCTGCGCCGACGGATGCTTCATAAAGAGTTGGATGACGGGTCGTGTAAATATCGTGCGGTTCGGTACGTGACTGGAGGCCTGGTGTCGAGGCTCCGCCCCCTTTTCGAGCAGCCGGTAAACGTCGGGCTGGATCACCGCTCTTCGTACTTCTGGGTCGGAACATTTAAGGCTCGCGCCGGGGTCCACCCCCGAGCCGCTGAGGCTCATGGGTAACGTAGTGCGGAGGGCGGCTCTACGTACCGAGCTGACGGGTACGGCTTGAGTGCCATGCTTATCACACACAAAACCTCCAACTTCCATTGGTCGCCACGGTGACCCGTACGGGCTTTCTAGGAATGCACTTCTCTAAAGTTCGTGGACTCCCAAGAAAGAGAGAGAGATTTATTTTTTTAACGGTGTGCTGAGATGTTCTGATCGTCTTCCTGTCTGGTGAATCGCTCCAACGTGAGTTCAGAGTCTCCAACCCGATGAAGCTCCTCCAGAACCACAGAGACCTCATTCAACCGACTCCACAGACCCACGGCCGACCAGCACCTGGACCGGGCCCCGAGGCGGGCTGACCGGACCTGGACTTCGGGAGCAGTGGGACTGTGGGGCTCGTTTGTTGTTTCTTCTTTTTTTGTCATCGGAATGTTTTTTTTTTTTCACCAGTTTCATCGTGATGACTAGTGATGGGCTTCAGGGCTTCAGGTTCTGGTCCTGGTCCTGGACCAGAGCTGGTCAAACCCACGGGGGGTTTGTGAGGGGATGAGCACCTCGGCCAATCAGAGGACAGAAAACCAGATGGATATCAGATATCTGCTGGGAAAGAACCCCCCCCCCACACACACACACACACACAAACACACACACCCCACCCCCCGCACACACTCACACTCGTGTCCCCGTCGGCGGTCGGAGTCGGTATGGAGACGAATCAGAAGCTGCTGTCCTGTTTTTGTTTTTTGTATAAATGTCAAAAAGGCCAACACTGTATCATCTCTAATAAACAGAGAGGTTGGAAACCATGGCAACGCTTCTGTCTTTCCATCACTCACCTTCACGTTGCAGGTTAGCAGTTATGGAATACTACACAGTATATATTTATTTATATATAAATAAATAAGTGTTTTATATATATTTATTTTTAGTTATATATATATATATATATATATATATATATATATATATATAATTATTTATATATACCATGGATATATATTTATAATTATGAATCTATATTTATTAATATATTATTTATTTATTTTTATATATATATATATATATATATATATATATATACATCACCCAATACCGTCTGCACATTGTTTGTCCTGGACTCTCGGAGGAAAAGAAGAACTCATCCATCACACATGGATGGAGAACTCTGTGAAAAGATTTGCATTGAAGGAGGTGTAGATAGTCTCTCCATCCCCCCCCCCCCCACCCCCCCAGCAGCAGCGGGAATCCATCTCCACCGAGGCACAGATTGGGCAACAATAATCCAAAGTAACCACACACTGCAAACACAGACAAACTGTAATGCTGCGGATTACAAGCACGTCGTTTCATAGAAGAACACACAGAGACAATCTCAGTCCTAATCTGAGCACAGCTGTTAGACACACACACACACACACACACACACTCTGAGGCGATATGACGGATTCTTTACATCCCCACTCCAACACACACTTGCAGCAGCTCACGGGCCTCTCCTCTGGGTTCATGAAGAATGTCTCAAAGACGATTCCCAGCTGCCACACATAGAGACAGACGTCACCGTGGACCTGAGATGCATTCAATGACCACTTTTTATCATGTTTCATGAATCGCAAAACACTTTCTCTGCAGCACATTTTTGTTAAACGCTCAAAAACCTCTGAGAAACTTATATTATTACTCATGGTATGTTTGTAGTTTGGCGTTCTTGTTTTTTTGTCTGATTGTTCGTATGTTGGTTGTTACGCTGTTGTGTATGTTATTTATTTGTTACCTCAGACCGTCAGTCGAGTTCATTTCAGTTTATTTCAGTTTATCTTGTAAAGCCCAATAACACAAATGATGAATTTGCCTCAGAGGGCTTTACAACATACGACATCCCTGACCTTTGACCTCACGTTGGAGCAGGAAAAACTCCCAAGATATAGAAAAGGGGGGAGAAAAGGGGAAGAACCCTTCAGGAGAGAACAGAGGAGGACCCCTCTCCAGGATGGAAAGAACAACAGACGTCATGTGACCTGATGAGCAGCGTTACTGAGTTATAACACATTCTGTGACGATGACGGTGTTCTCTCCCTGTACGAAAACCAAAACAACAACAATAATACAAGATAGATTGGCGCACGGGGCCCTGTTGAGTATCGCAGTTTCCATAGCAACGGGTGTAGTGAAGAGGGGAGAGGGGGAAGGGATGTGGAGCAGGAGAGAGAGAGAGAGAGAGAGAGAGAGAGAGAGGGTGTGAAACTAAAGCTGAGGGTGTGAGGAGCGAAGGATGAAGAAGGCGCTTTTCTTCACATCCCTCTCTTCTCGTGCACGCGCTCGTTCACAAGTCCGCCCTGCTCCTCGCCTCCCAGGTGGAGCGACGGATGACGCCGACCATCTCTCCTCAGTGACGTTCCCCCCCACCCTCGCCCCCGCCCCCTCTCCTCCACCCGCCTCCCACCACAGCTGGATAGAAGAAACCGAGCTCGGCTCTCCTTTAAAGAGCAGGGATTTGAAGAAGATTGCATCCTCACATTTGTAATCAGATGCGGGTGGAGGGGGTGGTGGTGTGTGTGTGTGTGTGTGTGTGTGGAGGGGGGGTGATTATCATCTCAGGGTCTCCTCCTCCATCTTGTTGACGGCCGGGGGGGCTTCTGGGACAAAGGAGGGCGAGCATGAGAGGGACCGCACGCAGCTCAGCGGATGGAGTTTAGTTCAAGATAGAACGAGAAGGGAAAGAGGTCACCTGTGGATGTGAGGAGTGGGAGGAGGAGGAAGAGGAAGAGGAGAGGGGGAGGAGGAGGAGGAGGAGGAGGAGGAGGAGGAGGAGGAGGAGGAGGGCTTTCTAGGGAACTGCACCCATCACCCGACAGATCGTAAAGCAAAAGAGAGGAAGATAGAGGCTCAGCATTTCACTGTGAAAGGTAAGGATGACATTTTTTTGAAAAACCCTCTCAGCTCCCAGAATGCACGGATCATATGTGTGTGTGTGTGTGTGCGTTATTGACGTGTATATGTGTTTATGCATCATGTGACCGTGTCCATGGGTGTCAATCTGATCGTGAGCACGGTGCACAGAAGGATGGGATGGAGTGTGTGTGTGGTGTGTGTGTGTGTGTGTGTGGGGGGGGGGGGGCGTGGAGGGTCAGCCCAGTTCCAGGGGCGCTGCACATTGTTGCCTTCAATGACTGCTGGGAATGTCCCACACATGCCATCTGAGGACCTGGATCTGTGAATGAAATGGAAAAAAAAGAGCGTATCAGTTTTTTTAAGTTAAATATAACACACCTGGCATCTTAAAAATATTTATATTTACAAAAAGTTTCACTCCTGAAAGTCGTCTTTTGAATCCATTCATGAAATTCTGATTCAAATCACTGAGAGGCTGCGAGCAGGAATGAAACGCACCGTCAGCACCGTCAGCTCCGTCAGCGCTGACCTGTTGCTGAGCACCACAACGCATGTTCTGTCACGCGACGGCAGCCATCAGTCACACAATAAATTATAACTCAACACGAATCCCCCAAACAATGAGATGAGGAGAACAATGCATATTGATCTTGTCATTCAGTCGTGTGAGTCATAAATGTGATGCAGCGTGTACCAGATGTGAGCATCGACTCTTTTAGCCGATTTAAATGTACACGGCCATGTTGACACCAGGACAACAACAGGATGTAGAACAACAGGATGTAGAACAACAGGATGGAGAACAACAGGATGTAGAACAATAAGATGGATAACAATAGGATGTATAACAACAGGATGGAGAACAACAGGATGGAGAACAACAGGATGTAGAACAATAAGATGGATAACAATAGGATGCAGAACAATAGGATGGATAACAATAGGACGTAGAACAACAGGATGTAGAACAATAGAATGGATAATAATAGGATGTATAACAATAGGATGGATAACAATAGGATGTATAACAACAGGATGTAGAACAATAGGATGTAAAACAACAGAATGTAGAACACTATAATATACACTTTTTTATTGATCCGACAGTGGGAAAATTCTTCAACAGGATATAGAACAATAGGATGTAGAACAATAAGATGTAGAACAATAGGTTAGGATGTAGAACAATAGGATGTAGAACAACAGGTTAGGATGTAGAACAATAGGATGTAGAACAATAGGTTATGATGTAGAACAATAGGATGTAGAATAGCATTATAACATGTTTCAAGCAAACTAATTTCAGACCTGATTGATCAATGTGTGACGTCTCCATTGTTCGCGTTGGCATGGTTACCACGGTGACCTCTGCATCCGTTAGCATCATCCCCACACTCACTTGTTTTTCTTTCTTCTTCAAGGTTCTCCATGGCCGAGTCCGGGCGTCCGGGGTCAGAACCGCTCCCACCAGGAGGAGGAGCTTCTCCCTTAGACTCCGCCCCCTCTGACCAGTCTCTCCTCGACCCGCAGACGACGCCGCCCTCCAGGCCGGCGGGAGGACCCGGTGACGCCTCCCGGGAGGAACACTCAGCCGCCGCCTCGACCGGAGGAACCGACCGTGGTCTGGCTGAGACGCATAGACCGCCACGTGAGGGCGTGGCCTCCCACGCATACCTCGTTGGAGATCAAAGCCTCCCAGAGATGTTGGCCTGCAAGCAGTCCATGCCGGTGCAGCAGTGCAACATCCTCACCACGGTGTGCAGGGCGCCCGTGGGCGGAGCAGAAGGCGGAGCGCCCCGGGGGAGGTGCGTCTGCGTCTGCGTCTCGTCTCCCGAGGCGGCGGAGGCGGCTCCTCCCCCCCCTCCCGAGTGCGACGTGGCGCTCTGCTGCGGCTCTTGCGGCTGCCGCGTTCATCTGGAGGACACGTTCGCCGCCTACTGCCACTCGCGGCCCATCCCGGTGCCGTCCCGGCTGCCGGCCGGCGGCGGCGGCGTGGAGCCGGACTACGGCGTCCGGTGCGCGGCGACGTCCCCTCTGTCGGCGACCTACCACCTGGCGTTGCCTCGCCTCGTCTCCTCGGTCAGCGAGACGTGCCTGGACGCCAAACACCTGCTGCGGTGCTGCAACCTCAACTGCTCCTGGATCAGCTCGCCGCCGCGCGGCGGGGATGAGGGTGGCGGCGGCGTGGTCGGCCGCGTCGGCGCCGTGGCGACCCGGGACGCGGGGTCGATGACGGCGGCCAAAGAGCTGAGGGACGTCGGCGTGCAGACGGGACAGACGGCCACGCCTCATGTTTTCCCCCGGATCTACCTGGCGGAGGAGGAGGAGGAGGAGGAGGAAGAAGAGGAGGAGGAAGAAGAGGAGGAGGAGGAGAGCAGGACTGCCAAGAAGGCCGGCGGCGCTCCCAAGTCTCCGGTGAAGGAGGTGAAGTGGGACGCGGAGGGCATGACGTGGGAGGTGTACGGGGCCTCGGTGGACCCGGAGGAGCTGGGCGTGGCCATCCAGAAACATCTGGAGCTGCAGATCCAGGAGACGGCGAGCCACGCCGCCGAGCTGCTGCGGCAGGACGACGACGACAACGCCGCCGCCGCCGCCGCCCGCCCGGTCGGGAACGGCGGCTGTCGGAGGAAGAGGAGCCGGATGATGGGCTCCATCCGGACGCCGGCCTGCTGCGCCGGCGGCACCACGGCCGTCGACTGAACCGGAACTTCTGAAGAAGACGGACCAACTGAGACGGAATAATAAACGCCACGAGAGACCGGTGGAAAACGCTCGATACGACGTGGCGGTTAAAGATTAGCGGTGAGAAAAAGGGGAATAAAAAGCGCAGAGAAGGAACGAAAACCATAAACTAGCGGGAACTTTATATTTCATCATTTTATTTTAGTCAAACGCTTCAGGTTTTGGAGTCGTGGTTCCTGCAGCTGTCATATTAAACTAGTTGGACGTACCATGATGAGTCGTGGCTTATGGCTCCAGGGAAGAGCTCAAGTGGCACATGCCAGTAGAAACTAGATGTATTCAGGGCTACGTCATAATATATAACCAATGAAGAGTTAGACCCTGATAAAAACGGCACAATAAATTAAACAATAACAAATATGCTAATAATTCTATTTAATTAAATGAATTAAAGTAAGTAAAAAAAAACGTGTATTTAAAAATCTATAGCAGACCTGTCGGGGTCGGAAAAAATATTATAAAAAATATATAAAAATATAATTAAAAAAATAAGAATAATATTATATATATATATATATATATATATATATATATATATATATAATTCTTATTTTTTAAATTATTTTAGTCCTATTTATTGTCCCTTCTTCCATTTGTGGAAACATACAGAAGATCTGAAAGTGTGTTTCTCGCGAACATAAAGTGATTTTAATAGTAATAATATTAATAATAATAGTGATAAAGTGTAAAAAAGCAACAACAGAGAATATTTAGACAACAAATTATAAATTAAAAACTATTAAAAAAACGAGCAGAATTTCATCTGTCGTCTTTTATTGACACATTTCTCTCGTACTCAAGCTTCATGGGTAAATGTTTGGATTATTGTGATAATTATTTAATCTAATTGGAAAACGCGGAGAAGTGGATCCCCAGAAAACCGATTTTGGGAGGCACCGATCTACGATATCACGTTAATATTCATCGTGCGGTGAAAGGAACGCGGTGCAGACGACTTTAATCACGTTCATACGATCCGGCCGTGATTCATAAAGCCACATGATGGATGTTAATGAAATACAGCGAGCATCAGACAAATGTCCGAAACGATATGAATGAAAAATACATAATTTAAACGATATGACACATATTTGATCCAGTAGCCGTCCGAAAAATCATATTTTAGGTACTTTTCTTTTCATGATTCCATCGCGTTTTCATTAAAAAAGAAACCTTGTGTTAGAAACGTGTGACGGTGATGAACAAGTTATCAGGGTTTTATTTTGTGTATATAAATTTTCCAATATATTATATTCCTGTACATATTGTATCGCGATGATTTACAGAAATACGCTTCCTTCAGGGATCCTCTCGGACTTGTACCGTCGCTGCTCTTGAGCACCACTGCAGTGTGTAGTGTGTGTGTGTGTGTGTGTGTGTGTGCGTGTAGAGGCCTCCGTAACACACACACAAAGTAATACGTCACGATACGTGTTTGTCGGTTGAAAAGTCTCGTTGTCTAAAGTGAGTCGAGCTATTTGAGTGAATCTTAAAGCCAGCAATAAAGATCAAATATGAAATTTCCCAATCATTTTGTGAAATCTGATGTTTCGGTGTTTAGCCGAAGCCACGCCGGGAACAGGAAGACACCGTTGCCATGACGCCAGTCGACGCACCGGGCTTTCAATCGTTTCACGGATGATTCAAGAATATATTTTTTGCCATTATGCAAAACAGTGACGCCCATTTAAATAATTTATATATAAAATGACAAACAAACCAAAACTCACACAGTAGTAGAACAATTTCAAGTATTTTTTATTATTAGCATCAAAATGAATGTTAACGGCAGCAACGCAAAATATTTAATATAATACATATAATGACATAAAAATACAAACGTTATGTTTAGAAAATGAAATAAGGAAACACTGGTATAGACATCTCTTTGACATTCAATTTAGTGTACTTTATATCGCCCAATGTCACAAGTTACTGTACAATCTGAACATGCAACATCCCTGACCTTTGACCTCACATCCCTGTGAACCGGTTGGTTCTTGACTGAGGAGCTGTTCAGGAGGTATAGGGAGGCCTTTATGACGTTGAGCTGTGATAAACATTATATTTAATCTATTTTTGTTGATCACAGGGCTCAACACAGACACCCATTCACACCTGATGCTGGACTGGGTAGGACTGTGTGTGTGTGTGTGTGTGTGTGTGGGGGGGGGGGTCTGTGGTAGGAGGAGGCCTGAAGAAGGTGTGTGTGTGTGTGTGTGTGGAAGAAGGGGGTGTTGTAGGAGGAGGCCTGAAGAAGGTGTGTGTGTGTGTGTGTGGAAGGGGGGTTGTTGGAGGAGGAGGCCTGGGGGAGGACTGTGTGTGTGTGTGTGGGGGGGCTGTGGTAGGAGGAGGCCTGAGGAAGGTGTGTGTGTGTGGAAAAGGGGGTAGGAGTGTGTTTGTTTGTGTGTGTGTGTGTGTGTGTGTGGTGGGGGGAGGGGGGGCTGTTGTAGTAAGAGGCCTGAGGAAGGTGTGTTTGTGTGTGGAAGGGGGAGGCCTGAGGAAGGACAGTGTGTGTGTGTGTGTGTGTGTGTGTGTGTGTGTGTGTGTTTAGTGTGTGTGTGTGTACTGTACAGGACTAAAGAGCACATTATTTAAACAAGGAAAACACAATAAGCCTTTTATGGATAATTACACTCCGTACCGATAGGGGGCGGTAATGCACCACCTGACCACCTCCCATTCCATTAATGTATGAAGCGGAAATGTGGGCGGAGCTAAACGAGTATGATAAAAATGGCGGCGACCATGACCAACGTGGAAGAAATTCGGACTCGAGTAATACTGGGAGAATATGATATAAAGAATGTAAGTCCGGTTTTATTAATGGCTTTATGACAACAAACGCACCAGTTGGAGCGTTCAGGGTCCTCTGAGCTGCTCACTGTCACCTCGCGAGAGCGGAACACGGAACGTTACTGACCCGCGCGCGAGCTCTAACGTGTATGATGGGTCGTCGTCAACATTATGTCACTATTTCACCAGTAAATACTGGGATCATGAATGCATCTTAATGTCACTATTTCACCAGTAAATACTGGGAACGTGAACGCATCTTAATGTCAGTATTTCACCAGTACATCCTGGGTACATGTGTCACTATTTCACCAGTAAATCCTGGGTACATGAACACATCATTATGTCACTATTTCACCAGTAAATAATGGGATCATGAACGCATCTTAATGTCACTATTTCACCAGAAAATACTGGGATCATGAACGCATCTTAATGTCACTATTTCACCAGTAAATACTGGGAACATGAACGCATCTTAATGTCACTATTTCACCAGTAAATCCTGGGAACATGAACGCATCTTAATGTCAGTATTTCACTAGTAAACGAGTCACAAGTCGACCTTTGAACTTTCACATCCTCCTCCTGGTTATTGATTGGATGATTATTTGTTGCTTCCAGGTCCACACGTCGGATTATCCTGGCAACTACCCCGGCTATGATGACGCCTGGGATATGCGGAAATTTCAAAAGGTATATTTTTGTTATATGAATGTGAGCCTAATAATTCCGCTGCTGTCTTTATTTAAGGGCCAACACAAGTCACGTCTTAGAAAGAAAGCACTTTCTATCCATATTACTTAACATGTGCAGAGCATTTAAATGTACATCCGTAAAAATAATTTGCACTCATAAGAAATGAGAAGCTAAGAAGAACATGAGGAGCTTAGGATGGTCAAAATGAAACATAATTGTATGTTTTACATCCAGAAAGAACTAATAGAAGATCCTACTTTCAGTGTATTTCCAGTCAGACCAATGCGCTCTCTGTACTGGTGTGTGTGTGTGTGTGTGTGTGTGTGTGATCACACTCCCACTGAATGCAGATGTCCTCTCCGTTTGCAGAACTTCAGGATCGACATGGTACATCTGAACGAGAGCAGCATGGAGTTCGACATGGTGGGCATCGATGCATCCATCGCCAACGCCTTCAGAAGGATCTTACTCGCAGAGGTAGGACCTCCATGCAGCAGAAAGACTCTTTAGGTCGACTTGTGACTCGTTTCTAGTCCTAATGGGCAGAGATTTGACATTTTTTATATTTTCATTCATGCACGTTGCGTAATTGTTGGTTTAGGTGCCGACCATGGCCATAGAGAAGGTGTTCATCTACAACAACACGTCCATCGTCCAGGATGAAGTCCTGGCCCAGAGATTGGGCCTGGTCCCCATCAAAGCTGACCCTCGTCTGTTTGAGTACAGGAGCCCAGGTAAACACAGGAGAGTCCAGCGCAATCTAAACAAGTTCAATGGAGAGTAACTAAAGGTATAAAGACCAGCAACTCAAAGATTGAGTTTATGTGTATTCCATACTCAGAAACTGATGTAGGTTCACGACCTGCAGGTTCAACCTGACACCAGAATAGAAAACAGCTCCAGTTATGATGAGGGACGCCCTGATGCCACTTGGGCTCAGATGAAGTATAAGTACATGTATAATAACTTACATGTGGGTACTTTCCTGTACCGAGTACCAATATGAGTACTACTTTATAATTCTATCGCAGTCCTGACATTGAGACCATATTTTATCTTCATCCTCGTGATGACGCTGACCATTTATCCTCGTTTAGAGCATAGTTTGCTAAATATTTAGTAATATATAGATTAGAAATAACTCCTAATCAAGTTCAGATTTATTTATTTTTTATTCTATGAATGTTTTTAATTAAGTCTTTATCATGAAGAAGTGCAGAAAATCAATATAGTAGTAATACATTCCTAAAGATACTCTCTACTCTCCATGGACAGGGAGGGGGAGCTGGTCGCAATCTGCAACTCGCCACTAGATGGCACTAAACCTCCAACACTGTTCCTTTAAGATTAAAGATACGGAGACGTCAAAACAAAAGTCTTGACTCCAGATTTTTTGGGAAATAGTTTATGTTGGACACTGCGCCACCCATTCATAGTAGTAGTAGTATTATGTTATCAAATAACAACCACTACCTATCAGCTGCAGGGAGCTTTCTTGCTTTAGAATACATGATAGAAAATCTAACTTTATCACATGGCTACATCGGTGCACGGACCATATATCGAAGTCCACACACTAGTGATGTTTTCTTTATTCCAGGTGAAGAGTCCGCCACAGAGGAGGAAGGTTCAGAAATAGACACCATTCAACTGCAGCTGAAGATCAAATGCAGCAGGAACCCCAGAGCCAGCAAAGACTCGGCTGACCCTCGAGAGCTGTATCTGAACCACATGGGTATGTTCCCGGAGACGCCAAAGGAACGAGGAACTGCCGGAGACGTTTAAAGACACGGGAGCCGAGGCCGGACGCTCCCACGATGGAAGCACGTTTGTGTAGAATCCGACACTAACGGACGCTCTTGATCTCCCCCGGCCCCCCCTGCTCTCTCGTCTCAGTTTACTCCAGCCACATCAAGTGGGTCCCCATCGGGAACCAGGCCGACGTCTTCGCGGACTCCGTCATCGGACCGGTGCACGACGACATCCTGATCGCTCAGCTGCGCCCGGGCCAGGAGATGGACATCGTCATGCACTGCGTCAAAGGACTCGGTGAGAGCTTCTGAGTGTCTGGACGAAAGACTAGTCGGATACGGATCTGGCAAATTAAAGCACATTTAGTCATCAGAAAGTGTCTAATCACATGGTGGATGAATACAAATACATTTTTCATAGCACACTTCATTTGATTTAAAATATGCGCTATTTAAAACTAGAGATAGAGACTAAATGTATGTTTACAATGTTTAAAGTAGTCATATATATTATATAGACTTCTATACAGCCAGAGGAGTCGCCCCCTGGTGGTCAGTAGAAAAATATGCAGCTTTAACCCATGAAGCACAGACTTCTATACTACCAGAGGAGTTGCCCCCTGGTGGTGAGTAGAGAGAATGCAGCTTTAACCCATGAAGCAGAGACTTCTATACAATCAGAGGAGTCGACCCCTGGTGGTGAGTAGAGAGAATGCAGCTTTAACCCATGAAGCAGAGACTTCTATACAACCATAGGAGTCGCCCTCTGGTGGTCAATAGAGGGAATGCAGCGTTAACACAATAAGCATATACTTCTATATAACCAGAGGAGTCGCCCCCTTGTGGTGAGTAGAGAGAATGCAGCTTTAACGTATGAAGCATAGACTTCTATACAACCAGAGGAGTCAGTGGTGGTCAGTGGAGAGAATGCTGTTTTAAGACATCGGCCTCACTCCTCAGCGCCGTAGTTTGCCGCCGGGTTTGTGCACTCTTGCATTTTCACCGTGTTTTCTGCTGCCGGATCCTGAAGCGTGTCCTCTGCTCAGGTCAGGACCACGCCAAGTTCTCCCCGGTGGCCACCGCCAGCTACCGCCTGCTCCCAGAGATCACGCTGCTGGAGACGGTGGAGGGGGAGAAGGCGGAGCGCTTGAAGCGCTGCTTCTCCCGGGGAGTGATAGACATAGAAGACGTTGACGGTAAGAAAACTTCACCTCGCAAATCTGAGATCCAATAAAAAAAAAACCCTGCTCTTCAGAATGCGTGGAAACGATGACCTACTATAAATCTGTTACTCTGCAAGCATGCGTCACATCTCCACATGTTTTCCTTCATCCAAGCTTTTGAACAGATGCCCAGGTATGCAGTATGTGAAGGAAGGGTTCAGTGAAATGTAGAAATAGTATAACCTTCCAGTTGGAGTTATACCGTTTCAGTAGTTTCAACGTGTTTATATCTGCGAATGTAAACGTCTGTCTTCTTTTCCCTTCTCAGGGAGGAAGGTTGCCAAAGTCGTGAACAGTCGCTTGGATACCTGCAGCAGGGAGTTCCTCCGGCACGACGACCTGAAGAACGTGGTGAAGCTCGGAAGATTTCGAGACCATTTCATCTGTAAGTTCACAGGCAGTCAAACAGATCCACGTGAACGAGGTCAAAGGTCACCGTGAACCTCACCCGGCCACCATAGAGCTCACAGGGCAGCGTAGGACATTTACATATTTGTTTGAGGAGGCAATTTTAGCCTCCACTGATGGAAATCCAGGGGCAAAAGTAAGAAATATACTTAGTTAGGCTTACAGTATATGAATAATGGTGATAAAGAGGGCAATAACAAGACTATTAGCCAGAAGTCTACAGATTCAAAGTGTTTTCTTTGATGAAAAAACTGAAATCAGACAATCATATTCTAGAATAGAAATAGAATAGAAATATACTTTATTAATCCCCAAGGGGGAATTTGTGGACACAGTAGCACCAATAAACTACACACACAAGAATAAAATATAAATATAAGAAACAGTGACTGTGCATAAACTATACAAAGTGAAATATAAAATACAAAATAAAATATATATATATATATATACACAACACTTTTATTCTTATTTCTTTGTAATTATTTATTAATACAAAAATGTAAACAACAATTAACCCTTTTTGTGTACCCACCTAATACAGCCTATACTGATGTGACACACACAACAGAGAACAAAAGACCAGGTTAAAGTCTTTCTATCAATAAAGCGAGCACGTCACCGACCGCACAAGCCCCGAGGCACGGTGGTCCGGCGTGAACGAATAACAAAAACAAAACGCTATTAAATTATGGAAATTCCGGGTTTGTAAATGGTGGCGTTATTGATCTGCTGCGCCGCACTTCACGGAGCTCTTCCTCTCTTTCCAGTCACCGTGGAGTCGACCGGCATCCTGACTCCAGATGTTCTGGTCACGGAGGCCATCAAAGTGCTCATGGTCAAGTGCCAGAGGTTCCTGAACGAGCTGGACTCGACCGACCTGGAGTGACGCTCAGAACCACCTCAGAACCACCGCGTCGGGCCGCAGCGTGTCGCGTGCGGTCGGTTTCCGTGCTCCTCGTGGCTGCGTTGATAAAACGCAGACGTTGCCATGTTCTTGTAAGTATGTAAATATACGGCTGTTTGCAGTGTTTTGTGAACCCCCCTCGAGTCCTCAAATAAATATGCTGAATCAAATAAACATCGCCAGTAATATTGACATGCCTAGATATGCACTGGAGGTTTCTGTATGGATTTCTGAGCATGAAAACTATATTACTTAGAATTATACTTATGACCATGTGGTATTTCAGTTTTTCTTTTTTTAATAAATTTGCAAAAATGTACATTTCTGTTTTTTTCTGGGAAGAGTGAACATTAACGAGAAATAAAATTAACTTTGGGGATTTCAGCAAATGGCTACAAGGAAACAAAGAGGGACAATTTTAAGGGGGTCTGAATACATATATTATATATATATATATATATATTTATATATATATATATATATATATATATATATAAAACTCATATAGGTGCATCTCAATGAATTAGAATATCATCAAAAAGTTCATTTATTTTCAGTAATTCAAAAAGTGAAACTCATATTATATAGATTCATTACACACATTGTGATGCATTTCCAATATTTTATTTCTTTTAATGTGGATGATCACATGTTCATTTACGCTAAGTTTGAAATAATTAATCCTTTTTTTTTAAAGAATTAATATTGCTTCCCAAGTTTAAGTTTCAGGTACTTTATGTTTGTTTGTTGACTACTTAAATAGCCCTCTAAACAAATAAAGTTTATTTCTTAGATGTTTAAAACAGTGAAAAACAGCCTGGGGTCAAATTGAACCCAAAGAACACCGATGCGTACAAGTTGTGTTCAGGACAGTTAAACACATATAATGTGAATTTGATGTTTTCCCAGTTGTCCCCATTTAATTAGGAAAAGTCATGAAATGTGAAGCAAAAAAAAAGATGTCAATAATTTATTTAGAGACATTAAACATTGAATGTGGTCAAATTGACCCCAGAGGTAATAGGAGGGAAACTACCTCCATAAAGAGAAACGGGAAGAAGAGATCTTAGATCTCGATATAAACCTAGTCATGTGTGCTTTGTAGTCTGTAGTTTGTCAAATAAACTTGTTTTTATGGAGTTATCTCTCGTCCCGCCCACCGGTTCACGGTCACATGAGTGACTGCAGTAAATCCGCCTGGAGGTTTTTTTCCCCTTTCTACGCCACTTGGCTCGCGCTCGCTCCTCTGAATCGTCACTTCCGTCTCCTCCTTGGCGAAGCAAGATGGCGGCCGTCGTAGAGAGAGTTGATGGATGCGTCGGGTCCTTGGACTCCGACGCGGCGTCGCCGAGACAGTGCTCCCCTCCGCCGGACCAGCAGCACCAGAACAACCCGCTGCTGGGCCTGCCCATCGTGGCCATCGAGGCCGTTCTCCATTTCCTCTCGTACGATGAAATCAGCCTGCTGCGCTCGGTAAGGACGAAGCTAACGCTAGCCACATGCACCCGTCTTCGGATGCCCGACACGGACTCTCCGCAGACAACCGGATTTAAAGCCGGTGTCCCCGGTGTCTCTGTGCATGTGTGTGTGTGTGACGGCAGCTACGGCCCGCGGTGTTTTTTTGTCGTTGGCTCACCTGAGCGCGCGCGCGGCTCGCCGCCAGCACACGCATGTTGGAATTGTTGATAACGTGACGTCACGGACCGGACCGGTCCACTTCGGATTCGTTCGGTCCGCCGTTGCGCTCTCGCGCAGTTCAGGCACCCCCTATCCGATGACGTCATTCGAGAGGAGGTCAGCTGGGCATCGGTCTGTCTACCTGTGCACGCAGGTGTGCAGCTGCCCCCGGGAACCCCCCCCCCCCCCCCCCTCTCTCTCTCTTTTATTCCGTGGTGTGCAGAGAGAGAGAGAGAGAGAGAGAGAGAGAGAGAGAGAGAGAGAGAGAGAGAGAGAGAGAGAGAGCTTCTGGACGAGGCTGCACATCCTCAAGGTCACCTCGACTTTGTGTTCATCTTTTAAAGTTGTTATCGATGTGCAGCGTGTTCAGACTCTGTCTGTTCCCTTTCTTGTGTTTCCTGTGTTGCATGGGCGCATCCAGAGCAGACGTGGGGCCCATGGGGCAAAGATTGGGTCTGGGCCCCCCCCCCCCCATCCTCCATATTGTCCATACCTGTTTGCATGTGATACAGAAACCTTTAAGCATTGTTGTTGAAACCATGGTTTAAAGACGCTTCTGCCAAGTGGAGCCGATGCAGAGGAGTCTTACACCTGGATTCTCTCCACTGACCATCAGGGGGCGGGGCCTCTGTTTGTACACAAGTATTGACAAACTAGAACGGGCACTCTGTAGACCGCATACCTTCGCCGCAGCCACATGTTGGACAGCAGAAAGTCTCTACATCTTCCGCCGGAAACTGAAAACGCACCTTTTCCGACTATATCTGGATGAAACACAGACTTGCACTTTAGTAGCACTTGAATAGCTCTTATTATGGTACTTTTGTAGTTTGACTATGTTGAGGAAATGTTACTTTCTGTATTCTTGTTGTTCTTAGTTTGTACTCTAGGTTGAAATGCACTTATTGTAAGTCGCTTTGGATAAAAGTGTCTGCTAAATGACATGTAATAATGTAATGTAATGTTGGCATTGGTTGCATGCCAATTGGATACAAATTGACCGCGCTATGGTAAAAAAAACGATTTTGACCGTTTCATGACCTTGACCCTTTGACCTTTGACCCGATTGATAATAACCAATCATCCCACCAAATTTCATGCGATTCATGTTAATACTTTGAGTTATGCGACTAACACACACACACACACAAACAAACACACATACAAATGAATACACAGCGATCAAAACATGACCTTCCGCATTTTCAATGAAAGTGGAACGGTGCGTCATATATGGACATATCTCTTAAAACGGAGTTCCTGTCGTTGACCCGCTGTCTGTTGTCCGTCTTCCCCAGGTGAGTAAGCGCATGGACGTCATCTGCCAGCGCGTCCTGAATCAGGGCTTCCTGAAGGTGGAGCGGTACCACAGTCTGTGCCAGAGGCAAGTCAAAGCCCAGCTGCCCAGGTCAGTGTCCCTGTTGTTCACTGGCGTTGAGGTCAAGCCGCAGAACGTGGAGGAACGTTGGCGTCGCGCGGACTGGATAACACATCAACCTCATGTTCATGTTTTAATTAACATAATTCAATAGGAGTCCGCTAGTTACCAGGAGTTTTCTGAATCCAAGAAAGTGGCAAAAGGGGGTTGGAGCACTTGACCCGAGTCAAAGCTCTCATTAATTTTTAAATCTCACATGACTAAATTATTTTTGAAAATAATAATTATTTTATCTTATATCAGCCGTCTTGACAGATACGCCTGACTTTTGGAGTTTTCATAAAATGTAATAATATATATTTTTTAAATAATATAAATATATAATGTAATAATATATGTATATATTATGTAATACTATATATATATATATTAAATGATATATATATATATATATATATATATAATGTAATAATATATATTAAATTATATATATATAATGTAATTATATATATTATTAAATAATATGTATCATTTTATATATATATAATTTTATAATATATGTGTATATATCATTAAATAATATATATATATGTATACATTTTGTATTTATAATATATACAAAAATAAATAAAACATTTTTATACATGTCTTTATAGTCGGGTTGCTAATACATACAATGCATCTCAACTTTTAGTGACATAAAAAGTAAATAAAAGCAGTCTCATCTACCGAACCCTCTTAATTCTGACGTGTGAATTATTCAAGAGAGAGTGAGCTATTCTTAAACTTATTTTCCCGCCATATCGACTCGGATGGGAAGTATGGTTTGTGATTGTTTATTCATATTGCATTGCGGCGTAAAGCTCAGGAAGAGGGTTCAGCTTCTCAAAGTAAATCTCCGTGGTCGTGTGATGGGACGATGACCCCGGCTCTTGACCCGCGTGCTTGTCGTGAATTTGTCTGCAGGCGGGAGTCCGAGAGGAGAAACCACTCGCTGGCCCGCCACGCCGACATCCTGGCTGCCGTGGAGACGCGCCTCTCTCTGCTCAACATGACCTTCATGAAGTACGTCGACTCCAACCTCTGCTGCTTCATCCCCGGAAAGGTCAGTGAGGCCGATTCAAAGCGCCCACAGCGGCATCGGTAGACGTCTACGGAGCATCTGGGACGAGAAGACGAACCCGGTCAGAGCGAACCTCCCGTAGGGGGCGCTCTAACGCCGCTAAATGCCTTCTCTCACCCGCGATGCCGCGCGTGTCCTCAGGTGATCGACGAGATCTACCGCGTGCTGCGCTACGTCAACTCCACTCGAGCGCCGCAGCGAGCGCACGAGGTCCTGCAGGAGCTGAGGGACATCTCCTCCATGGCCATGGAGTACTTCGACGAGAAGATCGTCCCCATCCTGAAGAAGAAGCTGCCGGGCGCCGACCTGTCGGGCCGCCTCATCGGCTCCACGCCAGGTAACGGAAGCCAGGGTTCGTACGGTCATGGAAAACCTGGAAAAGTCATGGAATTTTTAAGTCATTTCCAGGCCTGGAAAAGTCATGAAAAAAACAAAAATCATGAAAGTTTTGGAAAAGTCATGGAAATTTGTCAAAATCACGTGTTCATTTACGCAGAGTTTGAAATAATTCATATATTTTTTTAAGAAAAACGCTCATAATATAAGTCGGAGTACGCTCTCAATACGCACAATGTTCTAAATTGTTCATGTTTTACCGAGATTTCAATTTGGTCATGGAAATTTGGTTTAAAGTCATGGAAAAGTCATGGAAAGGTCATGGAAAGGTCATGGAAATCCATCGGTCAAAATGTGTAAGAACCCTGGGAAACAACTGAAGCAGGATTTCAGCCTTTTTTTCGTGTGTTTTTTGTGCCTCGCTGTAAATTCCTGCCGCCCTCTGACCCCCCCCGCCCCCCCCCCTCCCCCTAGTGGCAGGTCCATCCACCTCCCTGACCACCATGTCCCTGCTGGCCAAGAACACGCCGTCGCGCTCCGAGATGACCAAGGTGCAGCAGCAGGTGAAGGTGAACGGGGCGTCGATGACGGTGCTGCGGCGCGAGATGCAGGAGATCCGGGTGAAGCAGCTGGAGCAGCAGAAGCAGCTGCAGGACCAGGAGCAGAAGCTGCTGGAGCAGACGCAGGTGATCGGCGAGCAGAACGCCCGCCTCGCCGAGCTGGAGCACAAGCTCCGCGAGCTGGTGGACAGCAGCAGCGCCGCCGCCGCCGCTCCCTCGCCAGGCGCGTCAGCGGCGCCATGTGTCCTCCACGTGGCCGCTGCGCGGCGCCCGCCCGCCGCCGCCGCCTCTCTCTCCAGAGAGCCGGAGGGCGAGGGATGGCTGTCGCTCAAGCGCGCCCGAAAGCGCTCGGACCTTCCGCGACAATCCAAACGGCTGCGCAGCAAGAAATGAGAGACTGTGTGTCATTTAGTTACGCTTTCTTTTCTTTTTTTGGGGGGGGGGTTTCCAAGTCGGGAGTAACCCCCCCTCCCCCCCCCCCCCCCTCACTAAATCAGAATCCAGGCAGGCGGCCGCCTCGTGACGAGACTATTTATTGAAGGTTGCGTAAAATGACTGTACTGCTTCTTCTTCTTCTTCTTCTTTTTTTTTTTTAAACGTAGAAGCTTTTCTCGGAGGCTCCGACGCTCCCGGAAACATCCGCGTGTCTAGGCCGAAATTCAGGTGGTCGGTTAAAAATTGGTCAACGGAAGTCGAGTCGTACGTGTTTATTAATGTAACTCCCCGTTTCTGGGGGGGGGGGGGGGGGGGGGGGGGGGGAATAAGACGATATTTTTATTTCCGAATACGATTTAAATGTCGCGGTGAATCATGACGGTCGTCGGCTCGATTTGGAGCCGCCCGTAATCGAGCAGGCCGAGGTCGCGCGTCACGGGACGCTCGGCGACCTCCTTTTTCCATTTCTCCCACGGGCAGGAAGTCTCAACTCCACGAGCATTCATCACACCCACGCTCGCTTCTTCTGAGTCTGGCTAAGTGCAATAAAAGTCATCTGAAAAGTACGCCGTAAGTCACGTTCCTTGTTGGTCTTTGAATCGGCTCAGGGAGACGGGGTCTGAGAGAGGAGGAGGAGGAGGAGGAGGAGGAGGAGGAGGAGGAGGAGGAGGAGGAGGAGGAGGAGGAGGATAAAGTCTGTGAAGAAAAGTGAAATCTCCAAAGTTTGGAAAATATGCTGTCACATTTTACACCGAGTTTTTGAAATAATTTATATGTATTTAAAAGACGCTCAAAATATAAATGTTTATATATAAAAAAAATTATATATAAATGTTTTTTATATATTTGTATATATAAATATGTTTTTATATATTTATATATAAATGTTTCATATATATTTATATATATAAATATGTTTTATTTATTTAATTTATTTTTAAGATCCACTTCCTAGCTTGTTTTCCAGACTTTTCATCTGGATCTCACGGCCTTCCACAGAGTTCAATGAGAGTTCAAAATCCCGGACTACATGTAATATTACAATTACTAAGTAAATAAGTTGATACAGAGTAACAAAACACTTTAAAGGGGACTTTAAAAGTGCTCCATGTATGTTCTGGCTCTGTTCAATCAAATGGAGAGGTGGAGGCCTGAGAGAGAAGGGAAGCTGCACTGTGATCAGGCCTGATGCTCCATCAGTGAAGGGCTCCGTGTGTCGGAAGATATCGGTTTGATGTTCGACCTTTGGTTGGGAGGTCGGGGTTTAGTGGGCGGAAGAGAGGAGAGGGTGATGACGATACTGGGCTTAATCGTTCACTCTGTTATTAAAAAACCTAAGAATGGAAAGTGAGTTCTGTGAAGAAGATGATGAAACGGGACGGTTCCAGTCAGCGAGAGATGTTTAAAAAGAGATGGGAGAGGGAAATATTCTGAATGTACTCGAGAGAAACTTTAGTGATGAATGCTGGAAAATTCTTCTGGAATATTTAGAGGCAACAGAATTAAGAAGACATCTGAGAAATAATATTATTTTTATGTTTTCCGTAAAAGAGATTTACTTTCGTTGAGGTAATGCCATGATGATGAAGAAGAAGAGGAAAAGGAAAAAAGGAGAAAGAAGAACAACAAAAGAGGTGTCGGCTGCTGATGGAGCTCTGAGGTCAGAGGTCGTCCTCTGGTGGTTGCTCAGTGTCAGGAACACCTCATCAGGAAGCACCCGGAGGACAGATGTTCCTCCTCCGCTCTCTCTCCGCTCTCTCACTCCATCCTCGCTCTACAGCCGAGAAATGTTCTCTCCTACGAGGGAACGCCTCGGTGAAGAGATGCGTAACGGTGAAGTGGAAAGACAAATAAACAACTCGTTATTTATGTATGGAGTCTTCTCCAATAAATTATGATCATTTATTAAATGAAGGTCCATTTAGAGTCACAGTCCATAGAGCAGGGGACACTTTAGGGGCGGGGCTACAAGGGGTTGACTGTTTTTTCTTCTTTAAAGCTTAAACCCGTTCACAGGGTGTTATTCCAACATGAAAACTTAATTGGAATATTTGGGGCGGCGTCAAATTAGTTCTTCTTAGCTCCGCCCTCATATGTCAAAAAACAAGATGGAGACGCTTCAAAACATCAAAGAAAAAGAAACGAGACAAAAAAAGAGTCAAACAGTCCCAAGAGCAGGGGATGCTTTAGGGGCGGGGCTACACGGTGATTAGGGGATAATTTGAATATTTGGTGAGGCGTAAAGAAATGTCAGAGTTCTTAGCTCCGCCCTCAAAAACAAGATGGAGATGCTTCAAAACATCAAAGAAAAAGGACGTGACATGTCTGTGGTCACGGGGGTCAAAGAGTCAAACAGTCCCTAGAGCAGGGGATGCTTTAGGGGCGGGGCTACAAGGGGATTGACAGGTTGCTACCAAGGGGATGCCCGTGTTTTTCTTCTTTAAAGCTTAAACCCTTTCACAGGATGTTATTCCAACATTCCAATTATTCCAAAAAGTTAATTTGAATATATGGTGAGGCGTAAAGACATTTCAGAGTTCTTAGCTCCGCCCTCAAAAACAAGATGGAGACGCTTCAAAACATCAAAGAAAAAGCACATGCGACATGTCCGTGGCCCCGGGGGTCAAAGGGCGTCGAGCCTTCGGGCCTTCGGGCCGTCGTCATGGTGACCCCGCCTCCTGGGATCTGTGGTTTCGGCGCTCCTGCTGAAAACACACTTACTCAGACACCCTTTAATGACAGGCCAGCGGGTCGAACAAGCTCACACACGTGCAGCAACACGCCGGCCGCGTCACCGCTCGCGCTCCTTTGATGTTCGGCGCCTTTAAGGAGCGGTTGCGTACGAGCAGCAGATGTCCTCAGGATACGTCTAATTTGTGGTGTTAAGTCAGGCGTGTAGCCGAGTGGGAGCTTTGGAAGACGAGGCCTTGAAGCCCTGCGTGGTCTTTTCCCCCCTGAGGGTCGTCAGGTTGATTTAGTTTTCGTATTTAAAAAAGACAATGAACAGGGAAGAATCAAAAAGACGACGAGTGTAACCGGGACAACAAATGAATCCATCTCGGCCAAGGAGGGACTGTAAGTATCTGTAAAGTCATATTTCATATTCATGAGCTGCTTTATAGCGTAAAGCTCTTTAAATACACGTGTGCAATACACTCGCTATAAAGAAACAAAAAGGATGAATAGCCTAAAAAAACTATTTGGAAACAGGAGAGAGAGAAAGAGATTTTTTTATTTTTTTTAAAAACACATTGTTTACAAAATAAAGTGTTAAAAATCACACGCTTTGTTAAAAAAATAAGAAAATACAAGACTGTACACACACCAACTCCTCTTCAAAGACAGAACAAAGGAATGAAAACACCAAGGATTCATTCACAAGAGAGAGAGAGAGACAGAGATAGAGAGACAGACATACAGAGAGAGAGAGACAGAGGGAGACAGAGAGGGAGACAGAGATAGAGAGACAGACATACAGAGAGAGAGAGATAAAGAGAGATATAGATAAAAGACAGAGACAAAGAGTTAGAATAATAACATATTTCAGTATTTTTCATACGTTAACAGCGTAATAAATCTACTAATGCGTGTGTGTGTGTGTGTGTGTGTGTGTGTGTGTGGTGTGTGTGTGTGTGTGTGTGTGTGTGTGTGTGTGTGTGTGTGTGTGTGTGTGTGCAGGTCACGGCGTCATGGGAGAGCGGTGTGTTTTTAGCATCTGACACAACCCGACCAACCACAGCGATGATGTCATGATCTCCCGAAGTCGCGTGAAAACAATGACGGCGTGAGTCGTCTCTGTTATTTTGAATTGTTCTCCGTTGCCTCACCGAACTGAGAAAAGAGATCACATGACTCCTGCAGGAGCTGCTTTCCACTGGCTCCCAGTAACATCACGAATCACCATTAATCACCTACAAAGCCTTGATTGGTGACGCTCCATCACATCTCAGGGAGCGTGTAGTACCATCTTCCCCCACTAGAGCGCTGCGATCACTAAATGCGGGGCTACTTGTGGTTCCTAGAGTCTTAAAAAAGAGGATGGGAGTGAGAGCCTTCAGGTAACAAGCTCCTCCTCTTTTATGGAGTGATGGATGGAGAGACCCGAGGCTCGAGGGCTCGGTCAGGTGCCTTCAGAGACCCACTGCCGTTCTTGATGTTGGGCTTGAAAGAGATCCGGTAATATGCCGGGGGCCGAGGGAATCCATCTCCTCCTCCACTGGGAGCGTCTGAGAGGGATCCGGAATGAGAAGGTCTGATGTTTGAGTTTGAGTTGAGTTCATTTCGATCAGCAAAATATAAAACTATCAGAATTCAACAAAAGAAGAAAGTGACTGACCGAAAGAGTCGAGGCCGAAGACGTCGAGCTTATAAGTGCCCTAACCTATGATTTCTCAAAAAACTTATTTCAAAAAAACATATACAGGACTATCTCAGAAAATTAGAATATTGTGATAAAGTTCTTTATTTTCTGTAATGCAATTAAAAAAACAAAAATGTCATGCATTCTGGATTCATTACAAATCAACTGAAATATTGCAAGCCTTTTATTCTTTTAATATTGCTGATTATGGCTTACAGCTTAAGAAAACTCAAATATCCTATCTCCAAATATTATATTTGTAAAGTATATTAAAGTATATTTATATTTGAGTTTTCAAATCCAGAATGCATGACATTTTTGTTTTTTTAATTGCATTACAGAAAATAAAGAACTGTATCACAATATTCTAATTTTCTGAGACAATCCTGTATATATATAGATATATATATCTATATATATATTATATGTATTATATATATTATATATATATATATATATATATATTATATATATTATATACATATATATATATTATATATATTATATATACATATATATATATTATATATATATACATATATATACACACATATATACATACACATATATACATATATATATATATATATATATATATATACACATATACATACATACACATAAATATATACATACAACAAAAGAAACACCAGAATTTCAATAACGTTACTTATTATGCTTCATCGATTCTGTAACGTCTTTACTTCTCCAGTCATGTCTTTACATTTTTTCTTAAATATCACCAGATTGTCATCAGTTACGTCAGATATCAGTTGTGTTCAGTTCCCGTTCATCTGCGGATGTCCATCGTTGCTCGTGGTCCTGAATCCAGATCTGAGTTCCTCAACTATAAAATACAAAACTACGGTCTGTGACCTCGGCGTGACCTCAGGGTTTTCCTACATTCCTATGTGTCTCTTTCCCGGTGTCTCCTCCTCCTCCTCCTCCTCCTCCTCCTCCTCCTCCTCCTCCTCCTCCTCCTCCTCCTCTTCCTCCCATCAGTCACTGTGTCTGTGTCTTGGGGGCGCTCGTTATGAATCATCCCCACCTGGCTTACCTGCACACCTGGCTGCAATCACCTCATCACCTCCAGCCTGAAGTCTCGGCGGGCCGCCTCCCTCCCTCCATCGCGGCTCTCAGTACATCTCGTGACTTTTTGGTGGTTTCACCCTGAACGTCTCCTTCCTGTGCTCAGATCTCGTGAACCGCTCTCAGTTCTCACTCCTCAAGCCACATCACTAGAAATAACCCATAAAACAACTTTAATTAGCCTAAAACCTTCAAATAAATAATGTCCAATGTTGCAATCGTGTTCCCGGTATTCTTCCTCCGGAAAGACAATAATTAGTTTATATTCGTCCATTAACTGTCACTCTAATACACATCATTTTAATAGGGAGATGTAGTTTAATAACGCAGTTTTAGCATTTATTTCTGTAGTTGTGTCTTATTAAATAACACTGTACTCATCAGTTTAATGTAATGTAATATGAGAATGCAATGAAGAAGAAGAAGAAGAAGAAGAAGAAGAAGAAGAAGAAGAAGAAGAAGAAGAAGAAGAAGAAGAAGAAGAAGAAGAAGAAGAAGGCAGTCAAACAACAGACTATTGTCCAAATTGTTGTAAACTTTTCCTTCTTCAGCTGTTTTTGCGTTGAGCATCCAGAACAAAGTCCATTAAACATGAAAAAGTTAAAAAGTTAAGAAAGAAAAAAAATACTCGAATAGATGAAATACAATCAAGTTAATTAATTAAATAAATAAAGAATCCCCCCACACACACACACACATCCACCCAAACATTATTTTTTTACTTTTCTTACCTGCTGTCAGAAGTGGGCAGCGGTCAAAAAGTATAATTGTTGCTGATGTCGGTTCCTAACTGAGTAAAATGCTTCAGAACTGGGACATGCCAAAAAACAAAAAATGTAAACAAACGTTTGAATCTAACTTATTGCGAAGAGGAAACGTTGACATTGAACAGTTTTACTGATATTCCTCGGTTGAGTCGTCACTTTTCGCTGACGCGGTGTTGCCCGTCAGCCGAGGCGGCGGCAGGAAGGACGGCCTCTGGTTCCTCTCCTTCACACGCCGTATCGGCCGCCGCTGAAGGAGCCACTCATACATGCCGTCATACTCTCATACATTTAGTCTGGATGTGTTTTTGTGTGATTTTTCTCGCCGTTCTTTGTTGTAATTTCCCCGTTGACCTCAGTCTGTGACGTCTGCCGCTGCGTCGTAATCACGTAGTTTAGTGAAGTCGGATTCTTTGTCTTGTCCTAACGCCTCATGAAGTCTCTGTCACACCTTTCCTCGACCCCGTGACCCCGGACAATCTGGTGACCTCGGCAAGACGCCTTCTGCTGCTCCACCTCCTTGAGATCGAGCTCCGCGGACAACTCCTAAAATAAAAACAGGCTCTCAAACACGATGTCGAGGGTTATTCCCACACGCCGGGATCGTCTTTCCACCTTTACTGATGAAATGAAGGCGTTAATGACGTTAGCTTAAGCTACTTTTACATTACATTACGCTTTTATCCAAAGCGACTTACAATCATGTCACATTGACACACCGTCGACTGTGAAGAGTCCCATTGTTTTTTATTTGAATGCAATGTGTTTGTCGGCGGGATTAGCCATTAGTGTGTTGTACTAAATTTAATTAGCTAACGTTACTCTGGTCTAAAGTAAGCTTTAGCTTCACTCTTCAATAGATACAATATTAGTTCATCACGCTATCTCTGTCTTTTCCACACATATACACAACTTACACTACCGTTCAAAAGTTTCGGGTCACTTAAAAATGCCCTTATTTTTCAAAGAAAAGCAATGTTTTTTGTAATGAAGATAACATAAAATTAACGCCTAAATACACTATAAACATAATGTAGTAAATGACTATTCTATGGTTGTTAATGAAGTCTATCCATAGGTGTATAGAGGCCCATCTCCAGTGTTTAATGGTACATTGTGTTATCACCTTAGAAGACTAACGGAGGGGTAGAAAATCCTTGAAAACCCTTTTTATGTGAGCGCAGCTGAAAACAGTTATGCTGGTGAGAGAAGAGATAAAACTGGCCTCCCTTTGAGCCACAAGTTTGAAGAACATTAATATTTAAAATAAAAATCATTATTTCTAACATTGTCAAAGTCTTGACTATATTTTATATTCATTTTGCATTTCATTTGATAATAAAAGTGAGTTTTAATGGAGAACACAATATTTTCCGGGTGACCCCAAACTTTCGAACGGCCGTGTAAATGTTGAACGCTAGTTTCCTGAAGTCAGACTGACTTTACAAGTCGATCAGGCAGGGGGAGCGAAGGAGGAGGAGGAGGAGGAGGAGGAGGAGGAGGTCCTGCAGCCTCACGGCGCTCCTAGAGTATGCGTATGCGGCGGGTGTGTCTGCATTCCTTAACGTAGCTTTGTTTTCCAACTTTGTGAAGTAAAAACAAAGTGATAATGTTTCAAAAATGCAGGCGAGGGGAGATCCAGGAAAGCGTCAATATTTGGAAGGAATGCGATATTGAAATAACATCGCTAATAGAAATAAAAGTGCAGGCCACTGGGGGAACACCGACGCTCCGGCGCTCAGTTGGACGCAGTTCTTTTCACATTTTACGAAAAAAATAAATGACACTGTCGTGAAATCTTTATCGAATCATCTGATACGTACTCTGGTATTTCCTGGCTTGGAGAGTTAATTAAAGACAGCGTTCCCTGAAGTGTCGATGCTCCCACTGATAGCGTCGGTCGGTGGACACCTGCTGAAGATAGAGAGCAAAGCTCACGGCTCAACGCTCCGGACGGATTGTATTTCTGCAGAAGGAAATGATCTCAGCTTTCCAACAACTAATTCCTAGAATCAGGGTTCTTACGCATGTTGACCGATGGATTTCCAGGACTTTTCCAGGACTTTTAACCAAATTTCCAGGACTTTTCCCAACCTTTTATGATTTAAGTTTTTTCCATGACTTTTCCAGGCCTAGAAATGACGCAATTCAGAACATGTAAAACTACATCACGGAACTTTAAAATAGTGTCAGTTATAAGAGGAGATTGTCCTTTAAAATCTGTTTTGAATTTAAATGAAAGACTTAACGTCTTTTTTTTCTTTCTTTTCTTTTTTGGACCTATTTAACCCTCCTATTGCCTTTGGGGTCAATGTGACCCCATTCAATGTTTAACAGCTCTAAAAAAAAATATTGATTTTTTTTTTGCTTCATATTTCTTGACTTTTCCTACTTTATTGAAGACAACTGGGAAAAACATAAAATCCACATGATGATATGTTTTTTTTATATCCTGAACAAAACTTGTACACATCGGTGTTCTTTGGGGTCAATTTGACCCCAGGCTGTTTTTCACTGTGTCAAACATATAAGAAATATCAACTTTTTTATTCATTTAAAAGGCTATTTAAGTAGTAAACAAACAAACATAAAGTACCTCACACTTAAACTTGGGAAACAATATTAATTCTAATCATTTTCTCTAGTTTTTAATTGCTCTGGTCTAATTGGCCCTAGTGTAAAAGCCGTTGGTACATTTGAAGGTAACAGGAGGGTAACAGTGACAATGAACATGTCCATCATGTTACTGGTTTAATACGTCTGTGTTTCTCGCAGCTTTATGGCGGTTCACCCTAAACGTCTGATTCCTGAGTGTTTAAAGTTTGGAGCTGCTTGGTGTGAACCGTTCATCTGATGCTCCTCTTCCTCCTCCTCGTGTCGCTCCCTGTTCGCCTTCAGGCTGCCTGTAAATCCTCTCTGAAGCCTTTTCCTGGCTCCACCTCTCTCCCTCTAGCCTCCTCCTCCTCTTCCTCCTCCTCCTCCTCTGAGTCCAGCCCCCTTTAACTTTTCTCAGCTGGAGCTCTCTCTCTCTCTCACACTCACACACCAGCGCTCAGGCCGTCCAGCAGGCGGTGAGGCTCAGGTACCATGACCCCGCTCCAGGACCGCCGCCGCACGACCTACCCGGAGACCTCCAGAGACGCACGATGAGGAACCTCTAAGTGTGTGTGTGTGTGTGTGTGTGTGTGTGTGTGTGTGTGTGTGTGTGTGTGTGTGTGGAGAGGGGGGATTTGGATCTTTCTGCAACTTCACCGCATTTGAGTTCTTCCTCGACCGTCGGGGGATTGTTTCTACGGGGGAAGATGAGCGTGAAGAAGAAGAAGGCCGGGCTGGTCATGAGCTGGCAGAAGTCCTTCTCCATCCTGGCTCCGTGGAGGAAAGGTACGCTCGCCTCCTATGTCGGTTTCTTGTGTGTGTGTGTGTGTGTGTGTGTGTGTGTGTGTGTGTGTGTTGTCTCATGGTTAACGGACACTTTGATGGGAAGACAATCTGCCCTCGGTTGATCGGGACCAGCAGCTCCATCACATGACTCACGTCTGTTAAATGAACATTTCATTTGGATTCTCAGCCACTTTCTTTCTTTTTACGGGCGTTATAAACATTCAGGGGGAACTTTTAAATACCAACGTCTTCATGTTCTTCTTCTCTGGCACCTCGTCATGAAACGTGTGTAATGAAAACTGGGGATTGTAAATACTGTGTCTGGTGCCTCACACTTTTATTTATTAAATGAATACAAGATTAATACAAAATATAGTCAAGACATTGACGAGGTTAGAAATAATGATTTTCATTGTAAATATTAATGTTGTTCTTCAAACTTGTGGCTCAAAGGAAGGCCAGTTTTAGAGCTTCTCTCACCAGCATAACTGTTTTCAGCTGCGCTCACATAAAAAGGGTTTCAATGTCAAGGAATAATCTGTTTGTGGAAAATGCAAAATAAAAAGTTATAACATGTTTTTTAAAAGGGTTTCAAGGGGGTTCTACCCCTCCGCTAGTCTTTTAAGGCAATAACACAATGTACCACTAGAACATTGGAGATGGGCCTCTATACACCTCTGTAGAGACTTATTAACAACCAGAGAATAGTCATTTACCACATTAACTATGTAGAGAGTATTTTTGATTAATTTAATGTCATTTTCATTGGAAAAAACAGTCCTTTTTTCTCCTTTTTTCTAAGTGACCCCAAACTTTTGAACGGTAGTGTATATAAGTTGCTTTAATAGAATACGACAAAAAAATCATTCTGATCGTGCGATTCACATCATTTTTTAAAGTGACACTCATTGTTTTTGTGGCATTTGGAGGCAGCAGAACAGGCGGGAAAACTAAACACATTTCCACCACATGAAGTGTATTAGTCAGCGTGTGCGTCGACTCGCTGCCAGACGAAACCCCCAGAGCAACGCGACACCACGGCCTCCTTCTCCTCCTCATCCCTCTCTTCCTTCGCTAATCTTGGCGTCGGGTTGCCCGGCATTCCACGAGCCTCTTTCAGGCGTCGCTGTCAGCTCGTCGCCGGTGTGGACGCACCTGCCGAGCAGCAAATCCTCCGGCCTTGTTGATGTTGTTGTTGTTTATTTTTTCTTTTTTTTTTTGGGGGGGGGGGGGGGGGGGGGTAAATCAGTTCATTGTTCCGGCTGCGAGGAAGACCCTCGGCTCTGTTTGACAGGGCTCGCATTGTTTGCCGTGTTAGTCAGAGAAGAAGAAGAAGAAGAAGAAGAAGAAGAAGAAGAAGAAGAAGAAGAAGAAGAAGAAGAAGAAGAAGAAGAAGAAGAAGAAGAAGAAGAAGAAGAAGAAGAAGAAGAAGAAGAAGAAGAAGAAGAAGAAGAAGAAGAAGAAGAAGACCATTGTTGAGATAACGCTGACGTTGTTCAGGAGTGGGAGATTGTCGGGGGAGCCAACGCTGTTTGTTCTAAGCTGCAGAACAAGAACACGGCAGAACAAGATCACTGGAATCTGGCGTTCCGTGTTTTCATGAGGCTGCAGAACAGGAGGAGAAAAAAAAAACGTTTAGATAAATGGCCACCCATGAATCTTCTCTCCCTCTGATCGTCATCTTCTTTCCCTCTTATCAATACAGATGATACGAAAAATCACAATAACATTTTCAACTCTTTAATATAAAAAAACCCGCTGTTATAAAAAAACAATAATGATAAAATTATTAATTATGTTTATAAATTATACACATTGTCAATATTTGTGTTTTGGAGGTATGGAATTAACCAGTAATGTAATATTTGTAAAAATATTTGCTTTTCCCGCACGTCCTCTCCGCCTGTCTGCATCTCTCCGATTCGTTTGGCCCAGAAGAGGCGGGGCTAAGAAGCAGTTTAGCCAATCACTGATTACAGATGAGATATGAATGATTTACAATCAAGCTAATCAGTTTCCTGAAATAGATTCAGCTGAGGGCCAAAGGGAGAGCACTTCTCTGGAGGAGGTGAAGAAACACAACAAGGGTCAACACAGAGAACCTTTACCCCTCTAAGGTTCATAGGACCATCTTTATTTATAAATATATATATATATATATATATATATATATATATATATATATATATATATATATATATATATATATATATATATGTGATTTATATTATAAAATATTTATATTTTATTACAATATATTTATATGTATATTGATAGTTACATTAGATGGTATTTATATATCATATTATACAGATTATATATAATATAATATATATAATATATATTTTATATATATATATATATATATATATATATATATATATTATATATAAGTATATTCAATAAAATGACAGTGTTGGAATACATTTTAAATATTTAACTACAAAGTAGTTTAATACCTTTTTTTAATTTGATCATTCTGGGATGTTTGCTGACATTTATTAGACGGCCCTAACACAAATTAATTCCACCAGCCGCC
Organism: Liparis tanakae; assembly: GCA_036178185.1. NCBI lineage: Eukaryota > Metazoa > Chordata > Actinopteri > Perciformes > Liparidae > Liparis > Liparis tanakae. The sequence goes on along the minus strand of CM070100.1, from coordinate 20,151,127 downwards.
ACTGTGAGTAAATATTAAATATACTTTTAAATGTTATTCTTTAGCATTTTAAATGCATGACTTTAATTGGATTCATCACACCACTAATTCATTTGTTATGCAACACATTCTCACACTATGTGTCAGCGCTGTGAGAATTAGTATTAATAGTCACTTAGTCCCAATGGACAGGCGGTGTAAGAATGGGTGAATGACATGCTGGATATTAGATTAGAAAACAGGAACAAAGAAAAATCTGTAGATGCCCCATAAAACGTGAAGATGCTAAATATAAAACCCCGTCCCTGTATGTGCTTCATGTTGATGCACCTGGGGGTTGTTGTGGCTACACAAAGACCTCTCAAGCCGCCCGTATGTCCTTTTATTTTGGAGGGATGGGAAGTCAAACAAGAAACTGTCAGAGGAAATTAGTCAAAGGAGATTTGACCTGAGTTACAGTGCTCCTGCACATTCTTGCCTTATCTTAATGGTTTCTGGGTTGGGGGATGGGGGATGGGGGATGGGGGGGAGGGGGGGGGGAGGCGGGCCTTCAGCGATGATAAAGAAGGAGTCTGGGTATTATCCTTAAGGTTGATGACGCCACGTGGAAAACAGAACAGGCATCCCAGCTGGGCCACGTGTTGAGGGATGAGTCCGGAGGGTGGTGATGGTTAGTGTGTGTGTGTGTGTGTGTGTGTGGGGGGGGGGGGGGGTCCAGTGGTATGTCCCACCTCATCACACGTCTTGTTTAAAGTACTCAAAGGAAAATCCCGCTGCTTCAGAACCTTTCAGTAGAATAACCAGCGGTCCGAAACCGTTATAGTTTCAAGATACATTTTTTTAGGGGTCCTCATTATAAAAGCATCCAATAAAGATTTGAATAACCGCAAAAAATATTTCAGATTGACATTTAAAACACTTCCCCGAACCGACCGCTCGTTAACACCTCCAGCCAAAGCCTCTTATCTGCAGCGCCAGTGGCCAGTGGTCAGTCTGGACCCCTGACCACCCAGAGAGCCGACGGGGGGCCGACCCACAACCCACCTGCACTGTAAAAACAGCCGCCTTGTCGCCGCCTGTTTACGGCCTCTTGTGCTCAGCAGCCGGGAGGCCGTTCAGCCCGAGGCCTCCTGGAGGAGGAGAGGCCTCCTGGAGGAGGAGAGGCCTCCTGGAGGAGGAGAGGCCTCCTGGAGAAGTTGTAGCGCATAGATTAATATCTCACCATCAACTTTCATTTCAAGACATAGAGAAGTAAAGTCTACGTGAGCAGAGACTGACCTCTCTCTCTCCCCCTCTCTCTCTCCCCCTCTCTCTCTCTCTCTCTCCCTCTCTCTCCCCCTCTCTCTCTCCCCTCTCCCTCTCTCCCTCCCTCTCTCTCTCCCCTCTCTCTCCCTTTCTCTCCCCCTCTCTCCCTCCTTCTCTCCCTCTCCCCCCCTCCCTCTCTCTCTCCCTCCCTCTCTCTCCCTCTCTGTGGGTTGCTATCAGAGCTTCTCTCTTTGTTCACAGGGCCGAGCGGCCGACTGTCTTTCCGTGCATGTTCGTGCACGTGAGCATGCCCCACTGGTTAGCTCATGGTTGTTTTTTCTCCCGGGCCCGACGGAACGTGGCTGGAACGTGCGTGATGGTGCATTACCTATATTCAGGGTGAACAGAAGTTTGAACAAATTGATGCAGCAGAACGAGAGATATCTTCTTTTTTTATTCAACAAATTCTTCTTTTCCCGACAAATCCCCCACAATGCATTGCATCGACTGTCCAGCCCCTAGATGTACCGCTATAGGCTTACAGGCTGCTGGGGGACGTTTAGGATACACTGAGCACCTCTCTCCTCTTCTCTCTCTCCTTATGGATGAATTTACATCTCTCCATCACACATTACTAACTCTAACTCTATTTTCTTTTGACCATAGTGCGGTCAATTTGTATCCAATTGGCATGCAACTAATGCCAACATGTTCATAATTCAATGCTTAATCTTGTGATATGCGAAGGTATGCGCTCTACCGAGTGCCCATTCTAGTTTTATATTTTTTTTGGGGAGTTTCTCCTGATCCGATGTGAGGTCACATCCGATTAGGGATTTAAGAATGTATTTATATATTCTTGTATTTATTAATTCCTGTATTCCTATATTTATTCATGCATTCATTTATGTATACTTACGACATTTTAAGTCCTCCTTAGACCGCCCCCGCCGCTTCTGTGAATCCCACAGAACCAAACCTACCCCTTGATTAGGGATGTTGAATACGTTCAGATTGTAAAGCACTCTGAGGCACATTTGTAATTTGTGATATTGGGCTGTATAATTGAATTGAACAGACATGTTTCTTCTTTAATGGTAGCAGAGAGGACGGGTTTGCTGTGGAGCTCGTGTTGTTCGGCCGCCCCTGGATGTGGGCTGTGTTTCCCTCCAGCCTTCCAGGCAGCTTAGAGCTTTGTTCTCAAGGTGTCCATTAGAGAGGGCAACAGGGCAACCACTTAACCCCCTTACTCCTGAAACATCTGACTTAAGGAAGGTGAGGAATTCCCTTGATTGACATTGCCTCCTGGAAGGTGAAATGAGCACGATGGGAAATGTCTGCAGGACGTTCCTTTAGGCAGAAAAGAGGCTTTAAGACGGGTGGGAAAGGGGGCCGGCCGCCTGTAATCACACGTTTGGGTTCTTAGTCAAAGACGGAGACTGGAAACGCTCTGAGTCAGTGTTGACAATTACAGGATAGAATATCTGTTTGTGTTGTTCTGGAGGGATGAGGACAGCTGGTTCTCCGGGGGGCCGACACCTGCCGATGACGGTGGTGGTGGCTGGGAGAGGATCGCGGGAAAAGTCCACCTACCTTACTACCTACCTTACTACCTACCTTACTACCTACTGTACTACCTACCTTACTACCTACTGTACTACCTACCTTACTACCTACCTTACTACCTACTGTACTACCTACCTTACTACCTACCTTACTACCTACTGTACTACCTACCTTACTACCTACTGTACTACCTACCTTACTACCTACCTTACTACCTACTGTACTACCTACTGTACTACCTACCTTACTACCTACTGTACTACCTACCTTACCACCTACCTTACTACCTACCTTACTACCTACCTTACTACCTACTGTACTACCTACCTTACTACCTACCTTACTACCTACCTTACTACCTACTTTACTACCTACCTTAGACCTATTGTACTACCTACCTTACTACCTACTGTACTACCTACCTTACTACCTACTTTACTACCTATCTTAGACCTACTGTACTACCTACCTTACTACCTACTTTACTACCTACCTTACTACCTACTTTACTACCTACCTTAGACCTACTGTACTACCTACCTTACTACCTACTGTACTACCTACCTTACTACCTACTGTACTACCTACATTACTGCCTACTTTACTACCTACCTTAGACCTACTGTACTACCTACTTTACTACCTACTTTACTACCTACCTCAATATCTACTTTACAAGTTGGGTCGGCCGTAGCTCCTGGGTAAAGTGGTCATCCCGTGACCACAAGGTATAGCTGGATCGATCCTTGCTCTCCGCATAGTTGAAGTGTCTTTGAGCAAGGCACTGAAACCCCGGGTGCCTCACTGGAACCCACTGCTCCTTAATAACTAAGCATGGGTCAAATGCAGAGAAGAATTGACCCATTAGAATCAATACCTTTCTTACTTTTCCCATTGAGAGATAACGTTCTGAAAGATGCAATTGTTCGATGGGAACAATTAACATCTTATCTGCTCGAGCTACCGTCTCTTTTTTTTGTATTTTGCCCCAACATGCTCGGTTCCATTCATACTTCTGGAAAGGTCCGTCACAATGCCTTGCATTATTGAGATTCCAGGCCGCCCAGCGAGTCACTGTTTGATTTCTTTGTTCCGGGAAGAGGTTGGAAGACACAATGCCTCCTATACTTTAACAATGACCCAATAAAATCTATTTCCTAGAAACTGGGTTTGTGTAGGACAGTATAACGGTCACATGTCCGGGCCACACAGGCCGACACCTGAATGAAGCGGCCATAAATGTTCCCACAGGATTTACCCGAAACAATGAAGCTGCAGTTGCACAAATATCCACCGGGGGCTCTGCATCTCTTCGATGTTAAAACGCCTTAACAGCAGAAATAAACATGTTTACAGACTGGTACTAAACTGCTTTAATCTCTAAACTAAAACAACATATTAGATACAATTTAGATTATATTTATGCTGCGTTCACGGCAAAAGTGTTGCGGATTCCCGCGAGTAGATCCCACACACAATCAACGCACCGACGGGAATGGTTGCGAATAATGCGACTTTTCCGTTTTGGTGCCTTTTTTGCGAATTTTTAATGCAAATATTGTTTAAATAATAAGTCTTGCCATGTGGTTATTGTAGGCTGGACATCCTGTTTCTGGATGACGTTCATGCTAGCAACTTTTTCCAACGGGATTCAAGAACTGTAATCCTGAGATGAAGTATACGGCTATTAAATATTATATAAATTAAATAATTCTGTCCTTCTGTACACATTACATCTATTGTTCTGTCCATCCTGGAGAGGGATCCTCCTTTGTTCTCTCCTGAAGGGTTCTTCCCTTTTTTCCCCCTGAAGGATTATTTGGGAGTTTTTCCTGATCCGATGTGAGGTCAAAGATCAAAGGTCAGGGATGTCTATGTGTACAGATTGTAAAGCACTCCGAGACAAATTTGTAATTTGTGAAATTGGGCTATACAAATAAACTGAATTGAATCGAGTTAAATATTGAAATATAGCTGCATTACTTCTTTCTATTCAGGTTGACCTTATTTTGAAAATACTCAACCTATTTGAGTAAAGCGGTTTATTTGCTCTCCAGTACGTGGCAGTTAGTATCCCATATGTTCGCCCTGCTGCCCGTGACCCCGTTGAACCTCCAGCAGACTGATTCCACTACATTGCACACTGACAGGTCACGTATACATACAGCCAATTATGAGGGATCAGGAGCTGCCGCTGGAGACTGGACACGGGTGTTACGTCTTTATATCTCCCCTCCGTTTACAGTCCTGTCAAAAATGCTGAGACAGAGTTTTCCCTTTGATAGTACAGTAAAATGTTGAGAGACGACCTTCTTTAGTTCATTTTTAATCACATGGTACATTTGGCGATGCGGTTCTCCTTAACTATGGTGCTCTTTCACTAAATTTGTTGAACCGGCTATTTTAGTTTTGTAAGCCTTATTGTGTAGGAAATCCAAAAATACATATTCATATCAAAGGACTGGTCATCTGTAAGTAAATACTAAAATAATAATAACATTTATTTATTTAATTATTTAATTTAATTTAATTTGAAATTGCTGTATTTGCATATATGTTGTATATATATATATATATATATATATATATATATATATATATATATATATATATATACATATATTTTATTTTATTTTATTTTGTATTTTATATTTCACTTTGTATACTTTATGCACAGTCACTGTTTCTTTCTTTCTTATATTTATATTTTATTGTGTTTAGTTTATTGGTGCTACTGTGATGACACATTTCCCCTTGGGGATTAATAAAGTATATTTCTATTCTTCTTCTTTCTTCTTCTTCTTCTAAAATTAACACAATGTGACAACAAGGGGCCAATACATTACAAGAAAGGGGGCTTTATATTAAAAAGGATGTCAAATACATCTATGATTATAGCGTAACTCAATTTAAGAGCTAAGAAAGAAAGAAATGTTCCTGATGAATTGGACACTTTGTTTAATTTGCCTCTGTGAGATAATCCTCTGACTGCAGAGAAACACTGAGAAACTTCAGGAAGACAACCAGAGGAGTTCCAAGATAGATTTTTCTATGAATAGATAATCCCGTGGATTCTTTATGGCTGTCATTTCATGACCATTGTTGGCATTGCTGGTCACTCTTTCCCATTTTACTTTACCCACTCTGGTCGGAGCTGTATTGCTCAAGAGATAGTCAACACTGGTCTGGTTTACCACACAATGGCTTTCACTCGGTACAGTGAGGTCAGTGAGGAAAACAATACGCATCAGAGGTGACCTGCTGAGCCAACAAAAAAAATGTTGTACGCATTCTTCTATTTTTCCCCAGCTTTTGGCAATAACAGGAACTTAGTTTTTCTTCTACAAAGAAGAGAAGCGACGTTGGAAGTAAACAGCTCGAGTTGAGCGCACCACAAGTGGACTATTTAAAAGACACTTAAGGCTCGACTACAGTGTGGAAGTCACACCGAACCACAGTGGGCAAAGTAAATACACTCAGGGCCTGGAGGAGCTCACAGGATGATCCAGTTGGTGCATCTAGAGAGTGGGAAATTCATATATATATATACATATATATATATATATATGTATATATATATACATATATATGTGCACATTAGCATCAATTCTTTCAGTATTTTTTTAAACCCAAAGAAGAAGAAGAAGAAGAAGAAGAAGAAGAAGAAGAAGAAGAAGAAGAAGAAGAAGAAGAAGAAGAAGAAGAAGAAGAAGAAGAAGAAGAAGAAGAAGAAGAAGAAGAAGAAGAAGAAGAAGAAGAAGAAGAAGAATTTTGAAAGACATATATATATATATACAAAACTTTACTCAGATCTTACCTTCTTGTTCTTCTTGTTCTTGTTCTTCTGGTTCTTGTTCTTGTTCTTGTTCTTGTTCTTGTTCTTCCTTTTCTTTTTCTTATGAATCATGGAAGTTAAACAAGTCTTGTAAAGTAAGGGACATATTGTAGTTTGGGTTTTAAAAAATACTCAAAGAATCCATAAGGCAGGTAAATGTGTCACTTGAATGAAGAACTGATGCTGATGAGAAAATTCATTGTTTGTTCTGTTCATGCGTTTTGGAAAGAGTTGAGTTTTCTACAAATGAGAACCGATTAAAAATAAATAGCGGACAAATGCATTTTTTAAATTGTCCATGCTCTTGTTGTTGTTGTTGTTGAATCCCATGCGCAGTGCACCGCGGGAAGAGAGCGGCTTTAGAGGCTGTCGAAGCCGATAACCAAACACCGTACTATCAGTGTTTTGGCAGAGTTGCTCCTTTGCAACATCAGGGTTACAAAAACATTTCATTTCCAGGAAAATGCTACATCAACATGGGCAAAATAAATGTGGGAGTGTCGCTGTTTTGTGAGGATTGTGAGCGAAAAAAAAAATCTTCTGCATATAAACCTAAGCTTCCTTTATTTTCACCAATGTAAGTCTTAATCAAAAGAAAATATTGCATTGTTTTGTACGGCCGTAGTTTAAAGATCATTTTCATTTCAGTGAGTCCGTTACAGTCGAAGCTGAAAACCCAATTAGTTCCAATCAGCTCACATCCTGTTTTTCACGAATCACTTGTGCATTATTCATCGTTCATCGTAGGCCTCCGCCCTTCACAATCACAACATCCCCCTCTGGATCATCTAAACCACGCATCACATACGCACTTGCATCTCTGTTTTTGCTTTTTTTGCGGAGCCTATTATCAATACACCAAAGTCTTCCCCCTCCGTTCACATTCTCGCAACATGCTTTGGAAAGAAATCCCCTCCAAGGACCCCCCCCCCCCCCCCCCAGCGTTCCCCTCAGAGCGGATAAAAGCTTCGGATTTACCACTTCAAAGAGCTTTTAATCTCATATTTGCCTCGCCAAGATCTCCAATTCATGCGGCAGGAAGTCGCCCGAGCTCCATTATTTGTCGAGGTGTGATACGAAACTCTGGAATGATATTCTTCCATAACAAAACCCAGAGTTTAATCAAGCCCCCCGTCCCAACGAGGTGAATCCCTTTTATCTTTCCTCTTCAAACTCAATGGTTAGCAGGTAGGAACACATGTCCACTTGATTGGCAGAGAGACATATCAAATGTCCCACAGGGAGGAAGATGAGAGGACACATTTGACTGCTTCGTGTAATGGTCTGAACTACAGCTTCACATCAAAGCTGCAGGCAGGGCACACTGACACATTGTATGGGGCCTGTGGTATTCAGGTTATATAATGAGGGATTACAGAAACACCTTCAGGCATCCAGTCGTGTTCCTACACATGTACTTTACTGATGGTGCATATGATCTATTCATAGTCAGAAGACTGGATCCAGTCCAGAATGAACCATTTGATGCTGGCAGAATGGTTTTAAATACGTGTGCTTCTAAGGTCTTTCATTTTATTCTGAAATTTGTTCATCAAGTATTATATAATTTGGTTGTTTGGCAATCTCTGGCAGCCCTAAGATGCACTTTGGCTTAAACTCAAGTATTTCAAGGTCTTTCATTTCCTTTGAGGCATATCAGAGACATTTCACACTGTGCGAAAACAAACCGGCGGCCCAGGTATGCAGATGGGGGACAGAGAAACAGCTGCGTCAGTCCTTTCTGCAAAGGCCCGATAATTAAGGAAAGATCTCTCGCGGCCGTAGGGTCAGCTAATGGTGGGAAGAAAATTCTGTTTGTCTCGTGTTTTGAACCGGCGGCCAATGCTGGTTTCTTTCATCTCTGACCAAAAGAGTTTGCCAATCTCAACCAATACGATGAATGTCCTCTAACTTTAATCAACCCAAACTCGTTCCCACACCAAGTCTTCCACTAAGCTTCAAACTAACCAATCCTTAACCACGCTGTGTGGGATCAAAAACACTTTTGTTAGTGTTGGAACCGTTTGAAGTCAATTCAATTCAATTCAGTTTATTTGTATAGCCCAATTTCGCAAATTACAAATTTGTCTCTTTACAATCTGTACATGTAGACATCCCTGACCTTTGACCTCACATCGGATCAACAAAAACTCCCAAATAACCCTTCAGGGGGAAAATAGGGAAGAAACCTTCAGGAGAGAACAGAGGAGGATCCCTCTCCAGGATGGACAGAACAATAGATGTCATGTGTACAGAAGGACAGATTTAGAGTTAAAAAACATTCAATGAATATGAATAGTTGGTAGTAGGCATATTCCACGAGTCCATGTCATTGCCAATAAAGGCATCGGATCAGAACATACTTTACAAGTACAAACAACATATTGTTGAGGGATCTGTTCTAGAATAAATCTCTATGTCCTTGTCTGTTCAACAGGGAAAGGAGAGAGAGACGCGGTCCTGGACAGTGAGGTGGTTCTGACCAAAATGAAGCTCTTCAGCAGCTTCCACGAGAAGCTCCTGATGGCCGACGACTCGGCCTCCACCATCTCCACGGTCTCGGCTTCAGAGCACGACGTCTCGGACCCCAACAAAGGGAGTTCCCATCTTGATGACAAGTCCGAGCAGCTTCGGACGGAGCCTGGCGCCGACTACCTGTCCGTCATCTTCTCGGACTCCCAGCTGACGAGGTTGTACAAGTTTGAGTCGGAGGACTCTGGAGTGGAGCTGCCCAGTGGCGCTAACTCTCCGTCCACCCAGACGGGCTCCGAGCAGAGCTTCATGGTCCACAGCCGGGAGTCCTCCTGCAACTCCTGCAACCTGAACTCTGACCCTTCCACGCCGCCGGATGGACAAGTCGCATACACACAACAGAGCTCTGAGATCCAACAGGAACCGGACTCAGAGGACAATAGTCTCAGTCCAGCTGTGGATACTCAGGACGATGTCTTCTTACACTCAGAGGAACTCGGTTCGGATGGGGATGTGGAACTGCACATAGAGGAGGACGGGGATGGGGACCAGTGCCGGGCTTCAGATGCCGGGCTCGAGATGTCTGGACGGCTCGAGGAAAACCGTAGTGTGACTGAAAGGACCTGCTTGGAAAGAGACTGCGATGACATGACGGCCAATGAGTTTGAGCCAGAGACGATAAGGAGGAGCGACACCAGTGACAGCCTGGAGGAGTACATGGACCAATGCTGCAGGCTGAGTGAGGTAAGGCTCCATCCATCTATGTTATGCCCTTTACATCCTTCCCCCTCGCCCACATCTTCTAGCCCTTCCTTGGGAACCGTCCTTCCTTGTTCCCAGACCAGATGGGACAGGTTTTATAACCAATCTGGCAAGTTATTTGTTTCCTTATGGTCTAGAGAATGTTTTCTCCAAAAATGATATGCTCAAACATTTGCAAATCAAATTTCACACATAATGCTCTAAATATACAGAAACACATTTTTAAAAGGGCCAGAATGTAGATTTCCAGTCGATCTATTGACATATATGCAGTATCATATTCACAAGTATGTTTTCATTAGTGTATAATGACCTGCATGCTTGTGTTTTTGTTGAGCCCTTCGTATCTACAGAGGGAGCGAATCCTCTCCCACAGAGTCCGTCATGTTTCTACAGTAGCCCAGAACGGACAAAAAAACACCGGAGGCGTAGTTTTCTAAACACTGTGAGAAAACCGAGATACCGTCTGACTTCAGTCGCGTTAGTTGGGTAGTGGTGGCCTCCGAGCGAGGTCAGGAGTATTCAGATGGTTGCAGCCACAGCGATAGACAAGGGTATCGTCAGCGTCTGGCTGGAGCTAGAAGTTTGGAGAACAACATTTATATTTGAAATAAAAAGCATGATTTCTAAACTTGTCAATGTCTTGACTGTATTTTCGCAATTCATTTGATAATAAAACTGTGAGTGTAGTGGGTTTGTGCCGTCACTCGTGGGTTTCCCCCCCAAAACGTCGAAAGGATTTGCCAACACCGAGGTTCTACTTGGTAATACTCTTTATTCCAGAACAGGTACACACACACACCGATTGCCGTCAGCTGCTGGCTGATTAGTAATCATCCAGCTGATTGGTAATCAGCCAGCCGCTGAGGCCAATTAGACCCACACCCCCACACACCTCCACAGCTGCCACAATTTTCATGAAAAACACCAAATTGTCCGGGTGACCTCAAACTTTTGAACCCTGGTGTAACGTTTGATGTCCTCTAGTCATCGTCTCTCACTTCAAACTCTTTCCCTCTGTCGCCAGGTAATTCTTTCACCGCAACGTGAATATGATCCACGAGTCACAGCATTTTCTAGAGTGCATTTATATAGGTATGATTAACACATGGAAGTCTTCTGAGGGTTTTGTACCAACTTCAAAAGAATGCAAAGAGCGCCGTCCTGCGCTTTAATCCTATTGCAAGACAAAAGAGCCACTGTACTCCTCCAGAAGGAACTGCAAGGGCATGTTCCATTCATGTGACAGGGGAGAAAAGGAGTTATTTTCCTGTTCACGTCCAAAACGAGAGAAGAAAATGGGCCGTCCGGAGAGAGCACCTGACAGCTGTGCAAAGTCATAGTCGGCTCTTAGATGTTGCCGAACACATAACTATCAGGCCTTTAGTAACTAATTATAATACATAACCGGGGAAGCTATGAACTATTGATACACACACTGGAAGTACTCACATGTTTACTTCAAGTGCAGAGTGAGACGTTATCAGCACGATGTACTTACCCTACTGTTAAAGGTTTGGTCACTCAGACAATGTTGTGTTTTCCAAGAAAACTCACACTTTTATTTTTCAAATGAAATGCAAAATGAATATGAAATATAGTCAAGACATTGAGAAGGTTAGAAATAATGGTTTTTATTTAAAATATAAATGTTATTCTTGTGGCTCAAAGGAAGGCCAGTTTTACAGCTTCTTTCACCAGCATAACTGTTTTCAGCTGTGCTCACGTAAAAAGGGTTTTCAAAGGTTTTCTACCCCTCCGTTAGTCTTCTAAGGCGATAACACAATGTACCACTAGAACATGGAGATGGGCCTCTACACACCTCTGTAGAGACTTCATTAAACACCAAAGAATAGTCATTTACCACATCAACTATGTAGAGAGAGTATTTATGATTCATTTAATGTGATCTTCATTGACAAAAACAGTGCTTTACTTTGAGAAAAAGGACATTTCTAAGTGAGCCCAAACTTTTGAGTTTGAAGAACAACATTTATATTTCAAATAAAAAACATTATTTCTAACCGTGACTATATTTTCTATTCATTTTTTATTCATTTGATAAATTAAAGTGCAAGTTTTCATGGAAAATGCGAAATTGTCTGGGTGAACCCATACTTGCGTACCTTTTACACAAAATAAAATTTAAAAAAGCAATGATTTATTTGATGTTCAAACCATTATTAAAAATGGTAGAAACACCTGGCCGGCCAATGGGAACCCTTTGCTGCGCCGTGGGCCACCCGGGTCCCAGAGCTCATGGCAAACCCATCCACTGGTGGTCTTCCACATCCTCCTTCTTTAGTTGTCTCCTCTTAAAACATCTTTCAAACCAAAGTCTTCCTCCCGAAGACGAGGCGTTTGATTATCGGGCGACTCCGTTCCCCGAGAGGCGGCGTGCACCGAGACGCGGTCGTCCGTTACAGCGCCCGGCAGCTTTCATGTACTCGCATGTCACGCAGCACCTGTTCATCTGTGCGGAGGGACGGGAGATTCCTCCGAGCGATACTGTCTCTGACCACCTGCTCCCCCCCCCCCCCCCCCCAAAAAGAAAACCTTGGCGGCTTACCTGGATGCATCAAATACGTGTCAAATATCTCAAATGACTCACATATTTAGCCGGATAAAGGCTCTTTGATAGCCGCTGTGAGGTAATGGCGTGGGGCGGTGGCTTTTAGGGGCCCAGCATGACGGCCTCTGTAGGTGTACATTGCTGACAGGCGGTCAGGGAGGGCGGCCCCCCTGGTCATCATCACTTGGCACCACGGCTAATCATGTAATTCCTTACCCCGCTAAATGGGGCTCTGTGGTCCGTGGCGGAAGGATATTGGATTTTTTTTGGGGGGGGGGCGCTTTTTTCCGTGTTTACCCATGAGCCTCTTCTCCTCTACTGTTCATCCTCCGACTTTAGTACGGGTCGTAACGGCTCTGCGGGTCTCAGTGGAGATTCCATTGAGCGCATCGCTGTAATATGTCCAACATCTGCCAGCAGCAGTGATCACATGGTCGGTTTAGCTGTCCAACCTCCAGTCCTCTCAAGACGCTTCTTCATGACTAAGTCTGCGCTTCTTTTTAAAGAAATAAATGAAGAAAAGGATTATAAGTTATTTATTGTTTCTAAAGCAGCAACAGTACGTTTACAGCCGCAACATCACTTTATGAGCTCTAAACTGTGAGAAAACAAATCAGATAGTTCAGTCATTCCCTCTGTCCTCCTCTCTGTCTCTTGTCTCTCTTTCTGTCTCGTGTCCCTCTGTCCTCTCTCTATCCTCCTCCTTCTGTTCTCTGTCCCTGTGTCCTCCTCCCCATGCTCTCCTCCCTCTGTCTCTCGGTCCTCCTCCCTCTGTCCTCCTCTTGTTGTCCTCCTCCCTCTGTCTCGTTGTCCTCCTACCTCTGTTCCCTGTCCCTATGTCTCCCTGTCTCTGTGTCCTCCTCCCTCCTCCCTCTGTCTCTTGGTCCTCCTCCCTATGTCTCCCTGTCTCTGTGTCCTCCTCCCTCTTTCCCCTGTCTCTCGGTCCTCCTCCCTCTGTTCCCTCTGTCCTCCTCCCTATGTCTCCCTGTCCTCCTCTCTCTGTCTCTCTGTCCTCCTCTCTCTGTCTCTCTGTCCTCCTCTCTCTGTCTCCTCTCTCTGTCCTCCTCCCTATGTCTCCCTGTCCTCCTCTCTCTGTCTCTCTGTCCTCCTCTCTCTGTCCTCCTCCCTCTGTCCTCCTCCCTCTGTCCTCCTCCCTCTGTCTCTCGGTCCTCCTTCCTCTGTTCCCTGTGTCCTCCTCCCTCTGTCCTCCTCCCTATGTCTCCCTGTCCTCTGTCCTCTGTTGTCTTTGAGTACAGTACGAACCAAGCAAACATCTTAAATGTGACAGAACGTAGTCTATACTTTTTTCACGAGAGGACCAGAACCAACTCAGAGTCGGGGGCCAAACCAACAGGGGACAGAAGGCCGGCTGCAGGACGGCGTCCCCAGCTGCTTCCTGTGGACGAGGCAGAGTGAAGACGAGGGTCCGGCGGCGAGCAGCAGCGTACGCTCTCGCCTCGTACCTCCCTCCGTATCTGACGCTCACACATCTGCTGCTCCATTCCTTTCCCTCGCTGTCATGTTTAGGAAAGCTTCACCGGCCGATAGAGAGCAAGAGGAGTCTCCACACAGAGCAGAGGTGTTATTCTCTTATCGCGCTTCTTATTCGGAATATGGGACTTTTGCCCAATTAAAATAAATAAATAAATAAAGTCTAGTCCTATAGCAACACAATAAATAAAACGCTGACTCATTGAAAAGCGTTAGCTCTCAGTCAGTCAGTCCGGCCACCGCGGCCAACCTCTTCAGTAATCGCCATTGTTTTTTTTGTTTTTTTTTTATATATTTTTTTTATTTTAAGGCAAGTACACAAAGAAACAGTGCAATTGTGATACATTTAGCATTTTTCTTTCCCCCCCTCAAGCATTCAAGTCAACAGTATCATTCTTATGGACAAACTCTCTCCCTGACCAACAACCTCATAATTGAGGATGCACAAAACTAAACTAAACTAAATCTAATGAAAACCAAGGAAAGAGTCCGTAACAGCAAGTCATGGCATAAGTAATCGCCAATGGTGTGGAGAGACAGAATGACATGCCGCTGTGGAGACGATCAATAACAGACGTTTAGTTTAATAAAAGAACAAAGACGTCTTTAAGAAAGGGATAGAGAAAATTACAAAGTTGTGGGCGGAGATTTTTTTAATTTCTTAATTACTCAAAAGAGCCATATGCCGTCACCGGAAGAGCGAGCCGTAGGTTCCCGACCCCTGGACTAGTTGGACAAATGGGATTCTTGAGCCGACTTAGCCGCTTATATTCACCTCGGAGAACTAGAACTACAGCGTGATCAAAACTTCATTGCTCTTCCCATCCTCGTGACCTCAGCCGGTTCCATATGTGACACGATATCGTCCCTTTATCGCAGGGGGGGCATCAGAGGAAGTGCAGCAGGGTGGAGGGGGGCGTGTTTGTTTGCATTTTAAAACGAGGTTGTGCACGCACAAGTGGGCATTTCCGACATCTCAGTCCCTATTCTGGGCTCCGGATCACTCAGTGGTCTCTGCGGGGCCGAGGATAACATCTACACCCGGCCCGATAGCGTGATTCTGGTTACTGACCCTCCCCCTCATCATCGGCTACCCCTGAGGAAGTGAGGGTCATCTCGGGGAAGGAATACCCTTCCTTATCTTAATTAGCCACCGCGAGAGGTCTGGTCGCTAAAGAGGCTCTGGAGTCAAGAAAAGAGGAAAAACAACTGATATTACATTAACCCTTTGAACCTGATAACCACATTTGGTGTGGGGTCATAAAGCTCAATGTGCTAAAAGATGCTCTAACTCTCTGTAGAGCAGAGGAGGTTGGTTTATTTATCCTCGAGATCCATTTTTAATATAAACATATTGATTAATGCAACTTTCTACACATGTTGTGCAGGTTTAGCTTAGATTTGACAATATTTCTAGTGATTCCTTTTGATCACATGACATCTATTCATCTGTCCATCCTGGAGAGGGGTCGTCCTCTGTTGCTCTCCTGAAGGTTTCTTTCCTCTTTTTATTTTCTTCAACAGATTTTTTTCTATTTTGGGGGAGTTTCTCCTGCTCTGATGTGAGGTCAAAGGTCAGAGATGTCGTATGTGTACCGATTGTAAAGCTCTCTGAGGCAAATTTGTAATTTGTGATATTGGGCTATACAAAATAAACTGAATTGAATTGAATTAATTGCTTTTTGGGTGAATTATCCCATTTCAATTATTGACTTCTGCCCGAAACTGACATTTCTGAGCTATAAATTAGCAGAAGTTATTTGTCCCAGCTCCAAATATGATGAATATCCTATAATGTACTATGACACAATGGAAAGACGAGCTCAGTGCTGCATGGGAACAGGTTCATGGTCGAGAGCCTGTGATCCACACAGGGTTTGTCCAATAGAGGAAACGAGTGATGTCAGGCCTCCAGCCTGTTATGGCTGCTGGCCCATTGTTTGGCCGGTGTTTTCCATCAGGACAGTGTCAGCTGCACGGAAGAGAGGGAGTAAAGACCCGACCCCAAGCTCACATCCTGCTTTTGTTGGGACACGTTCAGGAATATTGATCATCGGATAGATATTTGCTTCAAATTCCTGTTTCTGCTGAACAACTGCAGCTCCTGGATGACATTGGCATAACATCCTGGGCTGGGCTTCTTAGTGATGTAGAAAGTGTAATAAGATAAGATAAGATATTCATTTATTAGTCCCACAGTGGGGACATTTCAGGATCACAGCAGTGGATGTACATTAGAGCATTAATTCAAATAAAAGATACAAGTAAAAACACAAAACTAAATACTAAATACTAATACTACTACTAAAATACAAAATACAAAATACTAATACTAAATTACTAAATACTAAATACTAAATACTAATACTAAAATAAGTCAAGTCATTCATGTTTTATGTCTTTAAGACTTGTTTGAAGTTTGGCGAGCTGGTTGGTCTCCTCTGGTTTGATTGATAGATATAATTGAGTATCATCTGAATAACAATGAAAGCTTATGGAGTGTTTCCTAATAATATTGCATAAAGGAAACATGTGGTAAATAAAAGAGGTCCAAGCACAGAACCCTGTGGAACTCCGTGATTAACGTAAAGACCACAACATGTTCAATGTTAACGCTCAATGCAACAACAAGGTGGAGGGCCGCAGCAGTGAGGGGGTTTCTGTACTCTCTGACAGAAGCCAATCAAGTCCAACAATGAGATGAATGCAGCACCAAAGCAATCATTATCAACATCTATATTAAAATCTCCTACAATAATAACCGTATCAGTTCTATGGACGAAACTTGATAGAAACTCCCAGAAATACTGAATACTGACCTGGTGGCCAACACATATAATTGTCTGTCATGTTTTCCAGGTTGGATGTAAGAGACTAAGAACAAGGCGTTCTTATGAGTTGAAGTTTAATTTAGGTTTAGGATTTATTAACATGCCTGAGTCGTTGATGGTGGCTACTCCACCTCCTCGAGGAATGTGAGTATGAATATGACGTGGAGGAGTTGATTTATTTCAGCTGATATATTCTTCATGACTCAGCAGGTTTCAGTAAGACAACATGAATCAACGTTATTGACGTTAAATCATTTACTGATTCAGATTACTACGGCGGGAATACGGTTGGATCTTTCCTCTCTCTTACTCCTGATTAACCTGCACCCCCCTCTGTTCGTGCAGGCGCAGCAGGCGAGCTCCAACCCTCTGGGCTCGGGCCTGGGTTACCTGGATCACATCTGCCAACTCATCGAGAAGATCGGCCAGCTGCAGGAAAGCAACCTGCAGCTGCAGAGGAGGATCTGCAGCCTGCAGAAGGACGGCAGGATGACGAAGACCAAAGAGGTGGGTTCCTTGTGGGAATGTGGAGGTTAAAAGAAAAGGGTGGATGAGGAAAAACATAGAATGACCAGAGCAAGATGCTGCATTATGGGAAATGTAGGATTTAGCCTTTGTGGAGCTCAACAGATGTTAGAATGCAGTCGCAAATACAGTGTCTGGGTGAAAAATTACATTTAAATAATGAAACAATCATTTATTTATATCTATCTACCAATGCATTCATATATTTCACTGCTTTTGTGAACCAAAGACCAATTTCACACAAAGAAACAGTGCGTCCACATGAGTAAATGTATATTTTCACAAGAGATATGAAGATTTTTTTTTTATCAAACTTCAATTTTCATTTTTAGGGCCGTGTTATCTCTTTACGCTTGTGTCGTAGGACAAGTCTGCCTAATTATAATAGAGAGTTGAACATTTTCTGCAATACATGATCTACAACACATGGGTATGTGTCATATGTAGTTACCTGTAAAAGGTGAATTTACGAAATTGTGTAAAATCGGAAAAAAATGACCCGAGACCCCAGAGGGTTGATGATGACCACGAAAATTCCCAGGTAGTATTTACAAGTTAAGTAAGTGAGAAGTGTTGATTTCTTTACTCTTGAGGAAAACAAAAGGCACCCTGGCCTCTTCCTCCCTAATGTGGGATGGGAGGGTTGAGGGTGGAGGGGAGGAGGAAGAGGCTGTGCTTGAGGGAGGAAGCTTTAGAAAGAAAATCAAAGTATCTGATGCTATATTTTCGAAACTTTTTCCGGCAGTGTAATCATCACTCCTCTCCCTCGTCAGGGTTCACCGACGAAGGGGAATGTTGAGTTCAAGGCCGCGGCGCGACATTACGTAAGAAGGGTATTCAGGAATCCTGGACTGAGGTCCGTTTGGGGCTCAGAGGCCAGAACGGCGTTCCACTTGGGCAAGAGCTGAAGGCAGCAGGAGTCGAGGACTTCAAAGCCTCCAGAGAAACCAAGTGAAGAGAGAGAGAGAGAGAGAGAGAGAGAGAGAGAAGAAAAGCTCTTTATCACATATAAATTCATATACAACCACCATTTTAGAGTTCAAGAATCGCCTTAGCATTTCATTTGTTACTCATAGTAACATTTGCTATTAAATATTGCTGCGATATTCTCAACAGAAGAGTCTCATAGCTGCCGTATGACAGCTATGGTCCACATCACAGCTGGATACATTTGTATTATCATTAAACCTTTATTTAACCAGGTGAAACCCATTGAAACCTATTTTTTCCCCGAGGGTGACCTGGACGAGACGGGCAGCAACAACGGAAACAGTTAAAAAGAATTAAAAGTTAAGAGACGGCGACATGACCGAGGTTAACTTAAGAAACATTGACGTGTGTGTGGGAACCGGCCTCCATTTCTTTGAATTCTTAGAATCGAATAGAAATGGAATATAAATATACTTTATTAATCCCCAAGGGGAAATTTGTCGACACAGTAGCACCAATAAACTAAACACACAATAATAAAATATAACTATAAGAAAGAAACAGTGAGTATAAAAATACAGTATAAAATACAAAATAAAATAAAATATATATGTATATATATATATATATATATACACAACATATATGCAGATATAGCATTGTAAAATAAAATTAAATAATTTAAATAATTTAAATCTTATTTAAAAGCAGTAGTGCTGTCCGTTCTTTGAGTTTTTCAAACATTCTGCAACATATTCCAGGATGAGGGTGCAGAGTACACAAAAGACCCTTTTTTCTTCCTATTTCCCATTTCCGAAATGATGGCAGCCCCATCCCTGTGTATTGTCATAAAGCATTCCTTAGCCCAGATTTAACATATCCTGAATGCAGTGTTAGAAGAGTGAAAGCTGCTCAGTCTCTTTGGTTATCTACGGACAGGAAGAGATGGAGAAGCCATTCATTCTTTCATGCCGTGTTTCTCCGCCTCGACCGACTGTTTAGTCAAAGAATATGTGAAAAGAGGTCAGAAGTAGGTGTATTAACAGGATTATCTTTTCTCCTTATTTCAGGACTTTTTCCAGCATCATTGCAGCTGCGGTGCAGCCTGCATGGCGTTCCAGGACATCCAGAAGAGACAGTTCCGGAGCGAGTGTTTGTCCCCCAGCGGGACGCTTTCCGACCTCTCCACCATCCACGAGGTCGCCCGGCTCCCAGCAGGAGGTAATGTGGCGCCAATGTTTCCACTTTAAGGACGTGGCGTACGAATGATGCACCGAAGCGCCGTCCCGGGGGAAAGGGAGAGGGGAACGGCGATGAGGCATACGCAACAAAGGTCCCGAGGACAAGACGGGTGACACAATAAATCCAAAATGACCTTTCTACACACGGTCTGAGACATTTGCAATAAAAATCCCGTCTTGTCATCTTCAAGACGGCAGCTGTGTTGTCTTTTCGTCTCCTCTGGGCTTCTAGCAGCCGCCTCTCGTCCCCAATATCCTTCTCCAGATGTTCATCCCGCTTCTTGCTTCATCTCTGACCTCCAGCACTTCTTCATTAAATAAGAAAGACGTGTCCTACACTCACTAAACGCCTGCCTGAATAAGTAGATCAGCATATCTCATGTAACTCGATGAAGACGAAGAGAACCCCTCTCCAAGATGGACAGAAGAGTAGATGTCATGTGACCAGATGAGCAACGGCACAACGTTACATAATCACATTAAACTAGAACGGGCTCTCGGTAGAACGCATACCTTCGCCGCAGCCATATTTTGGCATTAGTTGCCAATTGGATACAAATTGGATCGCCGTGTAAATGGTAAAAATAATATTTGGACCTTTTCCTGACCTTGACCTTTAACCCGATCAATCCCAAAATCAAATCAAATGGTCCCCGGATAATAACCAATCATCCCACCTAATTTCATGCAATTCGGTTTAATACTTTTTGAGTTATGCGAATAACACACAAACACACTCACACACACACACACACACACACACACACACACACATACAAACTAGAACAGGCACTCAGTAGAGCGCATACCTTCGCATATCACAAGATTGGGCATTTAATTATGAACATTTCGGCATTAGTTGCATGCCAATTGGATACAAATTGGTAAAAAGAAGGTAAAAAGAAGATGTTGACCTTTTCATGACCTTGATCTTGACCTTTGACCTGATCGATCCCAAAATCTAATCAAATGGTCCCTGGATAATAAGCAATCATCCCACCAAATGTCATGCGGTTCGGTTTAATACTTTTTGACTTATGCGAATAACACAGACGCATACAAATACACGCCGATCCAAACATAAGTTAACATAACGCATAATGCGAAGGTTATAAATATGACAGAAAGTGTCCCCCTTGTGATAGAAAAGGACAAGAGAGGAGAGAGTAGAAGCAACTCCTCTAGAGGTAACGTTGTTTTCTCTGGTCGCTGAAACCAACTCCTATTTAACCGTTAATATTTAATGACTTAATAACCTCCCCGGTGGGATGTGTCAACAAACACACGTGTGCACAACTGCATATTAATGTTTTAATTCCAGTGTTTTCCCGACATGTTCCCCGATCGGATCCATTACCGTCGGCATGTTATTAAAAGCCTTCGGGCAGCGCGTCGGTGTCACGCTATCATTACGTGTTTTGTTTTCCTGAGGCTCAGGACCGCCGGGCGATCCCGTGGGGGGAATGAAGTTACGACTCTAATGGGACACGGGGAGGAATTCCCGGCATCCTGATCATGGCGGGGACAGACGAGGTCCTGTGGAACCTGGAAGGCCCGAGTTCAGGAGAGACATTCAGCGTATAGGTGCTCCTCGATATGGAGGTGTAGAGTAGAACATTATGGGGTTAATTGTCTTGTTACCATGGGATGAATCACTTGATGGCTCCTGGTGAAACCCTTCGGTAGAGGTAAGGCGGTGACTTCGGAGGATTTTTTTTTTTTCAATCCAACAAAATTCGAACAAAATACTCCATGCTGAGTATTTGTATTGTATTCAAATAACAACTTTTTGTGTTTAAAAAAAATAATATAATCACTTTGCAATCACTTTCAAGTCGACCATATATTTCTTAAATCTGCTCACAATGCGACAATGCGACTTTTAATACCGCCTTAAAAAACAAAAGCTTCTTAAATTGCGGAACAAGATTATATAACTTTACAATCCAAAGCAACTTACAAATTACATTTATACACCGCCGAAACAGACAGCAACTCAGGGTCAACAGTCTTGCTCAAGGACACAGCGACTAGGGCGGGGATTGAACCGACAACCCTTCGGTTGAAAGACAGACCTGCTGCCCACTGAGCCACAGTTGACACTAAACAAAGGCAGAGGAAGAGAATTCAACCAAAGCACCGACGCTGATGGAAACGGCTCCTTACATTCTTACGCCCTATATTAACATTCGACTGACTTTGATGTTCTCGGGCTGCGCTCACAGCAAATCAGCTTTTTATAGCGACTGGTCGACTTGCTATGTTGGCTCTGGGAGTGAGATAAACACATTTACTTTCAATAACTAACCAGTTCTGCACGGATAACTGCAGCTCAGGGCGAGTCAACATGCCGCTGCGTTGGCTTCAGGCGGTTCTCGTAGCCGCACATACACACATAAAAACACGCACACACACACACACACACACACACTACGGGCTCATTAGCTCACTCATTTTAGAATCGAGCTTACATTCCTTTGAAGATAAACACAACTGTAACTCCTCTGTCTCTCTGAAAGAGATAATTGCATGTGCTGTAACTCTGTAACTCTGTAACTCTGTAACTCTGTAATACTGTTCATCTGGTCACATGACATCTATTCCTCTCTCCATCAAAGGTCAAAGGTCAGGGATGACGTATGTGTACAGACTGTAAAGCCCTTGTGATATTGGGCGACACAAAATAAAGTGAATTGGATGTTAGGAGTAAATGATCAAGAGGAGTTATGTGATAACAACATGTTCATCCCTCTGTTTGTGGTTTGTGTTTCAGGTGGGAGTGGTGCGGGTGTGGCGCCCGTCCCCCTGTGGAGGCGGGGCTTGCACCGAAGGAGTTACACCGAGGGGGAGGTGCCCTTCCTCGGGGGCAGTGCTGAACGCCTCTCCCTCCCCCAGCGTAGGGTGAGTCAGGCTGAGAGGCCCACTGGCCGAGGGCCTCCATCTTTATACTTTAAGGGGGGCCGTTTCTTTTTTAACCTTACATTTTTTCATTTTTCATTTCATTTTTGTGTCTTTGGATGTGTGTGTATGTATGTATGTATGTATGTATGTATGTATGTATGTATGTATGTATGTATGTATGTGTGTATATATGTGTATATGTATGTGTTTTTTCTAAATATATATATGTATATGTATGTATATAGATGTATACATGTATACATACGTCTATATATACATGTATATACATTATATATATATATATATATGTAACTATATACATGTATATATACATATATGTATTAATATGTATGTATATACATTTATATATATATATATATATATATATTTGTATGTGTGTGTATGTATGTATATATATACACGTATATAAGTTTTTATTTTTATATTTGTTATTTATATATTATATTATATATATTATATATAAAATATAATATTATTATATAATATTTGTATTCATTTAAATATGTATACATATATACATGTGTATGTGTATATATGTGTGTGTGTATATATATATATATATATATATATATATATATATATATATATATATGTGTTTGTGTGTGTGTATCATTTTGCCTTGTTTTTTATGTCTGACATAAACTAAACAACATATTTTATTTGTTTTATGTTAATACATCTAAACGAATAGTTTAAATAAATACAAATATAAAACTAAAATATATATATACAGTATATATGGCGCTAACAGTCGTCCTTGTGTGTCTTTGTGTTCAGATGAGTGAAAGCTACACATGGGGCCGCGTCAAAGACCTGGTGAGGAAGACTAAGATGAGGAACCCGAGCCGGCTGGAGCTGACCGCCGCCTCCCTGAAGATGTCCTGCCCCCAACTCTACATGTGAGGAACACACACGCCTCACTCCTGTGTAACATGGCCATCGACTGATATGAACCGTAACCCCACCTCAACCCACCACCCACCGCCCACATGCATCAATTTACAGTTATTTTATTTGTCACTTGCATCCATCCAGTGCAGGAACGTCTTTTCAATCAATTCCGTCATCTTCTCTAAAATAATTACCTTTTGTTTTTTTAGAAACTACAAAGAACTCGACCACATATTGATCTGTATATGATATTGAGATATGTTAATACGTCAGGGGTAGAATCACATGAAGTGTTCAATTGAGGATGGAGGCGGTGTTACCGGAGGTGACCAGGATCACGAAGAGGTGATTTAGGACCATTATTTATCATTATTGTACCATTATTATTCCATTATTTTAGGAAGGTGCCGATATGTAACGCTCCCATCGGGTCACATGACTTCTGTTTCTTCTGTCCATCCTGGAGAGGGATCCTCCTCTGTTGCTCTCCGGAAGGGTTCTCTGCTTTTTTTTCCCGGTTCAAAGAGTTTCCTTGGGAGTTCTTCCTGATCTGATGTGAGGTCAAAGGTCAGGGATGTCGGATGTCTACAGACTGTAAAGCCATCTGAGGGGAATTTGGAATTAGTGATTCTGGGCGATACAAAATAAACAGAAATTAATTGAATATGTTTACCGCTTCGTTACTGAGACACTGACGGAGGCTCTAGGAGGCAGGAGGCAGGAGGCAGGAGGCAGGAGGCAGGAGGCAGGGTGTCATAGGATGGCCAGAGAAGGAAGCCGGGCCTTTCCACAAGTCGGCCCAGTGAACTGACCCAGTGTCCCCCCCACCCCACCCCATCCCATCACCCAGCATCCCTTTGATCATGTGACACCGCTTTGATGTTGCATCCAGAAAACCATAGCTGCCCGTGTGTGTGTGTGTGTGTGTGTGTGTGTGTGCCGCTTCCGGACCGTTCAGACGGGTACATCTGCACATTCCCCCCCCCCCACGTCACTCCAGGATCTTGCCTTCCTCTCGGCGTTAAGAGAAGCATTTTCAGATGTTCCGTCCTGCGGGATGCTGATGAGGGTATTCAGGACATCTTCAGGGTGACGATGTGACGACACGTCGTCCACTCTTCTGGGAGTCGTCTCCGGTCGATTCTCTTTTGGACAAAAAACCCTTGAAAACGAGTTGTGCCTGTTTCCTTCGTTTCGTATAAAGAAACGAAAGAATGACAATAAGCCGGCGTGGCGGGGAAGAAAGGCATATTTGGGGTGGAAAAAAGTGGTGACAGCTTCAGAGCCTGTTGAGCGGGACAGGCTCCTGGCACGTCGACATACAGGGAGCTATTATTTTTTGCCTGAGAGAGGCGGAGTCTGAGTGTGGATGAACCGTGGCTTCTCCTCTTTTTATGTTGTTGAGAGTGTAGGAATCTGTCGGGGGGTGGAGGGCTGCAGGGCCCTCAGCCTCCCCACACACACACACACACACACACACACACCCGTCCTGCCCGGGGCTTGGCACGGCCCCAGCGGACAGATGAAGGGGTTGGAGAGTCAGGCCGGAGGTATGCCTGGAGGAGTGGGAGATTCACCCCCCCCCGCCCTGTATTTAAGCTCAGTCATGGTGAGATATGGCTGCAGTCCAGGATTCATTTGAGAGAACGCCACCCGCCCGCTGAGACATACACGGCGGCGCTCCTGCCTCTGCGGTACCGGTTCTCTCACACTCCCAGACCCTGAGCTGAGCTGGATCCCTGAACACGGCCTGAAGCTCACACTCACATCCGTCTCCTCTTCTTCACAGGCCGGACGTGGAACCCGTAGAACCTGCTCGCAGAAACAGGAACTCCATGATCGCCTTGGGCCACCAGAGCAAACTGGACTTCCCTTGGCTACAATAGACTGTCAGGGAAGGAGCGCCGACGACGAGCGCCGTCTCCACAGGTCTGGCCTCAGATCTGGGAGAACAACCAGCATGTGAGCACCAATCCACCCATCCTCGTGTTCCTACTCCTGCACAAGCTGTTAAACCCGGGAGAATATCGGGAACGGGGTCCAGGCGAAAGAGCGTCGAAGCGGAGTCGGGTGCTTTCTTCTAAATCACCACTAGAGGGCGCTGCTGTGGCACTGCCATGTTGAACTGAAAGCCCAAAGAGTCTGTGACCGTGGAGTTATTCACATACATGTGTACGTCCCCGGATAATGTGTTCCCACTACAAACACTGGAAAAAAAAACTTCATTTAAACATTGATGTCCTAAAGAGTTCCAGAGGTATCTTCCTCTGCAAAATGAGTGTTTTTGTGAAACTCCTTAATGTCGCAGTGTACATGAAAAGCCATACGTGATGCTGTCATGAGTCCACTACAGTGTATGGGATGATCTACACTGTGACTTAATTGACCTGCATTACACATGATCCGCTGATGCTCTATAGGTTTACATTAGGATGATGCAACATTTATAACTATCCAACTAATGTGAAACATCTCATAACTGTCATATGTTGTTTTAAATGTGTTATAGACAAATTACTGATTTGGGAATGCAATGTTACATCATAGCTGGAGTTTGACGCCACTCTATCGTCTCCCAGACAAGATACAGGATTCATAAGTCAGAAAGGAAAAGGGTGAGGACTGGTTATATGTATCATGCGATGCCGTAAAGGTCCCTGATGGAGGAATCCCAGAACAAATAAACCAAACGCATGATATCCCAAAGGTCATGCTTCTCATTAGGAAGATCTGGAATGTTTTAATGGAGCTTTTTGGACTTTGAGACCAACAGGACTGCTTGTTTGAGCTGAATGGAAATAAACGAGATGTGAGGTTTTCTTAGGCTGACGACTTGCGAAATAGATTTGAATCGTGAAGAAGAAGAATTGAACCCTTCAGTATATCTGAGTGGACGAAAGGGTTTTTGAACGTACATTTTCTTTTGTAATATTTTATTTTCACAATGCAAGAGGACATGCAGAGCATTCTACATTGAGCATTATAAAGCAAGTTAGGAGAACTTACATTTTTTTAAATGTAAATCATATTTTCCTGCTACAAATATAGTTACTATGTGAAGCAGCAGCAGCTATGAACTGTTGTAATTTCCATACTTGTCGTAATGCTGCAGCAATATTATTTGGATGTTCTGATTCTAAGGGATCCGTCATTACGGCGTCCTATCATCCTCCAAAGAGAGAAACGATGTCTTTACTGTAAGCTGTACAAAGTAAAAGAGGGATTTCTGTTTTTTAAATAAATTATATCTGATGTTTACCTGCATGACATCAGACACCTGTTTGTGTATCATATGTTGCAGTATGCATATTGCATTAATATTCAAATGTATTTTTCAAATAAAAGAATATAATTGTGTTATATGATTTTGTCTACTGAATTGATTTTACTCACATGGGATCAGGGGTCAGTTCAACACTGTTCCTTTTCCAGTTAATTAAACATAGTTACTAGTCGCAGTTGGTTAGTAGCAGATGGCTATTAACAGGTGGTAAGTACCATGCGACTAGCCGCCTGCGACTAGTCGCATGGTACTAGCCACCTGTTGATAGCCATCTGCTACTAACCACCTTCTAGTAGCCGCATGCTATTAGCCACATGCTATTAGCCACCTGTTAATAGCCATCTGCTACTAACCACCTGCTACTAGGCAGCTACTACTAGCCATCTGCTACTAACCACCTGCTAGTAGCCGCCTGCTACTAGCCGCATGGTACTAGCCACCTGTTAATAGCCATCTGCTACTAACCACCTGCTACTAGGCAGCTACTACTAGCCATCTGCTACTAGCCGCCTGCTAATAGCCACATGCTATTGCCACATGCTATTAGCCACCTGCTACTAACCACCTGCTACTAGCCGCCTGCTAGTAACCACCTGCTATTAGCCACCACCATGTTGGGAGTCGTGGGGAACCTGCAAACATAGATAGGCCTATGCTCTGAATTTGTCCTTTATTAGCACCTATAAGTGAGAACAAGGCAACAGGAGCAAATAGCTGTACTTTCATAGAGCTGTGTGGAAGTTTACAAGATCAAATTGACACAGCTCTACTAGTACCTTAAAGACCGTTATTACAACACCTTGTATGCCCTAATTACTACATGCAATATGGGAGTTCCACCTGCAGGCCCACAGTGGCTGCTATGATTCACTGACACACCTACATGGAACAGAGACACTATTATATACAACTCTACTGTTTCATGATCATTTAAACAGAAGTCAGAAATAATAGCAATAGTATAAGTCGGTTTTCAGTTCTGACATCATTATGAATACCAAGTGTTGAATACATTCTGATTGTGTTATTTACAGAATTGACTATGAGTCTTGACTGGCCTCTAGTGGTCACAGCGAGGAAGCGCAGCCCCGAAAAAAAAGGAGGTTGGAGTTGATCTCCTGTAGCTTACTATACAATTACCTTTTTTTGTTTTGTTTTATTCTATTCTTGTTTAAAATGGCCTACTCACCGATACATGTTCTGTGTGTGCAGCGTGAAGGAGGGATCTCATTGCACGATGGTAATAAAGCTGAAATACTTGAGCCTTGAAAACAAAACGCTGATTGTTCTCAAGAATCCACCTCCACAGAAATTGAAGGGCGAATGTGAGTGAGTTGCTTATAATCGTGTTCACCCACTGGGTCATCACGCCCACCGCAGCACATAACATGGGGAGCGGGCAAAAAGCAAAAAGTGCATTGTTGTACACGTTCTGATTATTTATTTTTCCAGCTGAAGGGCACAGAGAGATCACAGAAAACAAGACCTCATCCGGGACGTATGAAATGTGTGGTGGATCTTCATGTTGGGTAACTTAAATGTGACCATGGATGACGCTCATCTGATGTGACATCAGTGAAACATTACGAGCTGACTCCAGAACTTAACAATCACACTGTACATTCGCAGCAATGCACAGTGCACTTTATACACTATCTGTGCAATATTGCTATTTGTGTGCCTTATTCTTGTGCAATAATACCATATTTTGTGACTTATTTGTAAACTGTGACTTATTTGTATTTATTTATTTCTTACCTTGTAATTTTGTTCTTAACCTTGTAATTTTGTTTAGTTGGAGGACCCAGCAATATAAGCTTTTCATTGTACAAATTACTTGTTATATGTGCACATTAAAATATCTTGAATCTTGAGTCAATCTTGAAGTGATGGATGGTCTCTAAAAGATGATCTCAACTCCATATGCCTAAGAGTGACTTCATGTTCCACCGCCATGATGTTCAGAGACCTGAGAGACACTTGGAGAAGTGAAGCAGGAAGAGACGACACATTCACAATAGAAAGTCTGTGTTTTATATTAATAGCCATTTATCAAACCAAACTTTTAGCATAATAAATCACATGACTGTACAGATCCCAGAACAGAGTCTTTATATTCAGTCGATGAACATTATTTAAAGGTAGTGGAAGCTGAATGTCCCAAAGGAAGATGGAATCTTTAAAGGAGTCATTGGTTTGAGGGTGGGTGGCCCTGGCAGTCAATCAAGACACACACACACACACACACACACAGTCACACACTCCACTGATTGTATGCAACAACATGAGTATTCAAGTACTTTTAGGAGTAAAACCGTCATATTTTTAACTGAAACTGATAAGTTGGCTCTCCATACCGCATTAATATTAGGTGACGTCATCGTGTGGCCAGTAAGTGCCCTTCTCTTTCATTTCTACACCAAGTATTCAGCGTTGATGTCCTTTTTCTCTCTTACATTGGCTGGAGTTCATTATTTTATTGGCACTAAATGAAGTCAAAGCAATCAAACATTGAATATATATTGTGTTACTAAAGTTAATTTAAGCAGGAAGACAGTTAATAACAGTGATATATGACCACTCTGTGGTGCCAAATTCTATAATCCAAAATATTTCAGATGAATTTGATGAGTAATTGTTTGGCTTATTTCTGTCATCCAAAAGTATTTGAACCGGTGTGAATTATAATAGATTTTTGGAGTGTGATTTTGACATTTCCCCTTCAACTTACAGTGATACAGTAGTGTGTGTGTGTTCAGAATCAATACTGTAGTGAATAAACCAGCATGGCCCTTTATTAGTAGTAGAAAAGAGTTCCTTGAGAGGGCGCTGGAGTCAGAGGTTAGTACGCAAAAGGTAGACCGGAAGATCTCTCAGTGATAAATCAACCAGTAATCAGTAATAAATATTCAAAATCATCAAAAAACAAGGGATCACATTGTATTATACACACAGTGGAGCAAAACAGAAAAAATATGATGGAGTTCAATGTGCCACGGACTTCCGAACCAAAATGAAGTGGCAAGGCGTAAATATAAAAGACATTAGACTGTAAAAATCTGTGAAAACTGGACTTCCTCACTTAGGAGGCGTTCAGCCGGTGGTACAGAGCTGAACGAGTGTGTCACACACACACACACACACACACACACACACATGTGGCTCAGGGCTGGGCTGAGGAAATGGGCTTCAACGATATTCTCTATGAAATGTTGTACTTGCTGACCCACTCGGAGGTCCAGTGCTGGTGCCGAGGAGCCTTCAGAAGTCTTTATCCCACCCGGACAGCTCATCCGGAGGCTCCTCCACGTCCGGAGGAAACATGTCAAAGTGACTGTGATCCGTCGGCCCCTTCAGCTGCAAGAAAGAAGGGAAATCATCACCAAATCATCGTATCTAAATGACGTGTAATGTAATATATATCCGCTTGTTTATTGTTAGAGAAAAAGTCCTATAATTTCACCTCTCTCCACAATGGAGACAGCAGCTTGTGACGCCTCAAGCCTTCCCAGTTGAAGCCCTGGAACCACCTAGAAAACAAAGACAACTAAGAAAACCTCACAATTGGGACTTTAAAAAATGAAATTGCAGCTCTCATTTTCACTCGATGAACGCACTGTGAGTCTCTGTCCAAAATATAGAGAGCAACAGTTTGGAGTCACTTAGAAATGTCCTTATTTTTCAAAGAAAAGCACTATTTTTATCAATGAAGATAACATTAAATTAATCAGAAATACACTTTATACATTGTTAATATGGTAAATGATTATTCTTTTTTATGAAGTCTCTCAGTAGGTGTATAGAGGCCCATCTCCAGTGTTCTAATGGTACATTGTGTTATCGCCTCAGAAGACTAATAGAGGGTTAGAAAACCCTTGAAACCCCTTTTATGTGAGCGCAGCTGAAAACAGTTATGCTGGTGAGAGAAGCTATAAAACTGGCCTGGGTGACCCCAAACTTTTGAACGTGGTCTCCCTGACCTTTGACCTCACATTGGATCAGGAAAACTCCCAAAACAAGAAAACACAAATAAGGAATGATATATTTTGTGAATTAAACTCACTTGTGTTTCTTGATTTCAATGATGCCATTCTTTTTGTTCCCCAGCCTCTCCACAGGATTTAGCCTGAGCGTGAAAGAAAAGAGACATTTATTAGTTGTTTAATGTCAGGATTATGAACCTGTAGATGAACACGATGAGGTCGAGGACACGACCCAAATGGAGCATAATCATTCGACTCATCTTTCATCAAGTGAATAATAATTAAGAACAGTTAGCTGGGTATGTTTTACGATATATGACAGAGCAGTATTATCCTCATGCTTTTTGAAAAGTCGTACTTGCAGAGTCTCCTGATGAGGTCGTCTGGACGCTTCACAATTCTTTTAGGGAAGTCCACCTTCTCAATGCCGTGGAGGACCAAGGTGTAAATCTTTATGGGGTCTAAGCCAGAAAATGGCGGACTGGAAGAAAAACGGGTTTGTTGCAAATGTAAAAATGTCAGACCGTTAGCATTTTTTGACTAATGTAACATTAATATCGTTTAAGCCTTGAAGAACATTAGGTACTCTAGCTTCAATTACTTCTGGTCTTTTTGCTAAGCTAACAATTCAAAAAATGTAACAAACAATTTTTGTCCTTTTGTTGCCATCCATGGCAACCACTTGGTTAACATATAAACCGTAGAAAGAAAGCAGCTAAATGTGCACCACTAAATATATATGTTTGAAAATATGTGTTACATAAGTGATATTTAGATATGTTTTTTTAGATGTAGATGGTGAAAACTCCATCATATACACTACCGTTGAAAAGTTTGGGGTCACCCAGACAATGTTGTGTTTTCCATTAAAACTCACACTTTCATTTATCTAATGAAATGCAAAATGAATATAAAATATATTCAAGACATTGACAAGGTTAGACATAATCATTTTAATTTGAAATATGAATTCTGTTCTGCAAACTTGTCGCTCAAAGGAAGGCCAGTTTTATATCTTCTCTCACCTGCATAACTGTTTTCAGCTGCGCTCACATAAAAAGTTTTTTCAAGGGTTTTAAACCCCTCCGCTAGTCTTCTAAGGCGATAACACAATGTACCATTAGAACACTGGAGATGGCCCTCTACACACCTCTGGAGAGATGTCATTAAAAACCAGAGAATACTCCTTTACCACGTTAACTATGTAGAGCGTTCTCATTAATTTAATGTTATCTTCATTGAAAAATAAGGACATTTCTAAGTGACCCCAAACTTTAGAACGGTAGTGTATCTGCTTTCTCTGGTCAGAGATGACACTCAACTGTTCACATCAAATGAAGCTTCCAAGTAGAAACACTTCTCAAGAGGAGGACATTCGACTTACTTGCCAGTGAGAAGTTCAAATATGAGGATTCCCAAGGACCAGCAATCAGCTCCAAAGTCGTGGCCTTTGTTCATGATGACTTCTGGGGCCACATACTCCGGAGTACCACAGAAGGTCCAGGTCTTCTTTCCAAGGCCAATCTTTTTAGCAAAGCCAAAGTCTGCCTGCGGACATAATACACATGTTTACAGACACATATGAGACTCCCAGGGACACACGTTGAGACAGAGGCTTACCATTTTGACATAACCCTTGGCGTCCAGGAGAAGGTTCTCAGGTTTCAGGTCTCTGTAGACGATCCCCAGAGTGTGGAGGTAATCAAAGGCCTCTAAGACACAACCCGTACAGAACCTGGCCGTGGGCTCATCGAAATAACCCCTAATAGGTGAAGAAAAGATCAACAAATTGATGGAATTCTATGAATATACACACAGCCAATCAATGGCCAGTTTTGGATCTATTCTTGGGTCGAGTTGAACTACATGACCTATGTACATCTGAAGAACTGTCATGACAAAATCCTTAAAAACAATCTAACCTCGATGGAAAAGTTGGTGTATTGATAAAAACTAAATGCCACATAGTGGCAACTGAAAATCATGAAGGAGCCACTAAAGAGGGGAAGACTTTAGATAAATGTGTTCCTCAAATCAATGCATAAAAAACAAACAGACATAAATCAGCTGCAGTATCTTTTACATGGCGTTCTATTGTTCGAACTTTGACTGTCCTTATATTCTGCGGTGGTTTTGTTGTTTTGATATTCGTGTGTGTGTGTTCATTTTATACGCTATTTATTAGAGATTATGGCGATGCGCTGGACGATTATCCGAGTGTCTTGTATCAATTGATAGGCTTCTGGAAATCTGAATACATTTAATATTTCCCCTAAACTATAGCTAATGCATGCCATCACTCTTCTAAACGCTATTTAATACAACAATTTTCTAGGATCATAAAGGAGATGAGTAACACATACAATTTAAATATTTTTTTAATGGAATGGAAAATATCTTCTTTTTTTATTATATCAATCTCTGGATGTCATGTGAAGGTATTATGAATGTAACAAAGGGACCTACACTCACATGTCCCGCAACACAGTCCACAGCTCTCCACCAAGACACGCCTCCAGCAGCAGGTAGACAAACTTATCATCCCGAAATGTTCGAAATAACCTGAAACACACGCACAGACAGCCGAGAGACTCTTTGTGATCGACTTGTTGCATTAAGAACACTTCTTCCTCAGGCACCTGCTACAAGAGATAACTCAATATAGAAAAAGATCAATGGCTTAAAGGTTGCTGGGGGAAGTTTTAGGATACACTGAGCTCCTCTCTCCTCTTCTCTCTCTACTTATGGATGTATTGTCATCTCTCCATCACACGTTATTAACTCTGCTTCCTCTCTGGAGTCTTAGTGACGTCACGTCTCGTAGGGTCCATTGGACCTGGCTGGGTCTGATGCCTCCTGCCACGGATTAAGGAGGTCTGGATCGTGGACCATGCCTACTACCAATCATTCCTACATTTCTATCATACTCGTCGAATGTGTTTATGTAACTCTGTAATGATTCCTTCTGGTCACATGACATCTATTGTTCTGTCCATCCTGGAGAGGGATCCTCCTCTGTTGCTCTCCTGAAGGGTTCTTGCCTTTTTTTCTTTGATTCATTTTTTTTCTTCTCCCTGATGTGAGGTCAAAGGTCAGGAATGTCGTATTTGTACAGATTGTAAAGTCCTCAGAGGCAGATTCGTAATTTGTTATATTGGGCTATATAAAATAAACAGAATTGAATCAAGAATGAAGTAAATTTAGGACCCCTAACTAGAAACAATGATGCATGCCGTACATTGGGAGTTGAAATGTGGAAATATAGTAATGTTGATCATATTCCCACAACATACAGATGAAGCTCTTCTATTGACCCATAACAGGTCTCCAAAAAGTGAGGCACTGCACACTAATAGCCGACTAGAGAAAAACACATTCTCCGAAGAGCCCTGAGAGAACTCTCTGAACCGCAAAGGTGGAAGGACTGCTGTCTCCGTGAGCTAGAAGAGAGTGAACATCACATTTTGGCTGAACTTTTCTCTTTGAATGACGGTCAACAGAAGGCTTGCACAAGGCCTTTGTTCCTTAAAGCGATCGTCCAGATGAATGTCAGTGCAGTGGTGGGAGCCGGGCCAGCAGCATTCTCCCAGCAGGTGTCTTAGCAACTCCACAGAGGAGCCGAGCACTCAGCTGCCCCTGTACGGGACTCGGAAAAGTTATATGTTAACTATTTCCTGTAAGCCTTTATTTTGTAAGTGACTTTGTATATTTCGGGGCCTTTTATTTTGAAGTACTTCCGGGAGTAGATGTAAATCTCGGAACGTGACTTCGCAAAAAGTACGTTAGCTAGGTATACTGAAGTAAAAGGTTGCTCACGAGTATTTTTCATACTCTATGAACTGCTAAGCACCGAGCTGGAATGGGAACAAAGTACCTTATGTTTTATTTGGACTTTGGCTCCATGTTTAGTGACTTTATTCTTTAATTAACTTGTAAAATGTATTGCGATAAGATGCTAATGCTAGATTTTAGCTCGAGTTGAGTATATATGTATATAAGAAGGAGACAATGTCATGGTTGTTTTTGGGGGTAGCCTATGTATGTGTGTTTTTATGTATGTATGTATGTATGTATGTGTGTGCATGTGTGTATATGTATGAATATGTATATCTGTATGTAAATAATATACATATATATGTCATTATGTCCTGTTTTGTGTGTGCATGTGTATGTATATATATATATATATAGGTGTATATTTATTTTTATATTTATGTCTGACATTTTTGTATTTGTTTTATGTTAATATATCTAAACGAATAAAACAATTTAAATGATAAAAAAAGAGGAAATTCTGGAAACAGTACGCTTCACTATTGTCCGCTACAGCCCCGTTAGATCGTCTCCTTAAGGGAGGAAACGAGGTGACTTGCCCATCACTCTGGCCTCTTCGGATCAGCGTCTACATGCTTCCACTAGCTTAGATGACATAAAACACACCACATACCCTCACATCATCTGAACATAGAGAGAAATATCTGTCTTTATGAAACGGAGTGCGTCCCACCTGACGATGAACACCGAGTTGGTTTGCTGAAGGATGTTTTTCTCGGAGTAGATGTGCTCCTGCTGCCTGGTGTCCACGATGTGCTTCTTCTTAATGCACTTCAGGGCAAACGTGCTGTTCTCGTTCTTCAGCTTCACCTGAGGTCATAGGTCGGGGATGTCGTATGTGTACAGATTGTAAAACCCTCTCAGGATAACTCGGAGCTTGTGATATCGGGCTATATAAAATAAACTGTATCGAAGCTCACCAGCTCCACTCGTCCGAATCCTCCCGTGCCCAGTGTAGCGATGACCTCGAGATCCTGGAAATGCAGGAGAGAAATCTTGTCCCTCAGCTTCCTCAGCTCCTGGGCCTCTGGAGAGTCCATCTGAGGAGAGTGCGGCCTGACAGAGGAATAACACGGGACTCCTGATCACATCTGGGCTCTTTTTTCTTGCTTTCTCCGGCCTCTACGGACTCATTTGCAAACTTCAAATCAGTAAACCAGTAAAGCAGAAAATGCACTAATGACTATACGACATGCCGCTACCATCGTAACCTCACAAGGAGACCGGATTAACAGATGTGTGTGGTGCTCCTCCGTCACTGTGCACGTACAGGGCATTCCTCCTCTCGTCACCCCTGGAAAGCTCTTCCACGTATTCCTTCAGGTAGGCCTGCAGCTCCTCGTAAGTTCCCACCATTTGGTTGAAATTGCTGGAGAGGAGGAGGCAGAGGGCAAAGACATGGACGACTTTCATTCTACGTGTGTGTGTTACACATCTCTGAAGGCACACGATTGGTTACTGCAGAAAACGTATGTATGTAGTTTCAGTTTGGTTATGAACCACATGTGAAATGATGACACATCCCCTAGTATGGATAATCACAGCGAGGCTGCTTTCTAAACATAGTTACCTTCGCATTGAAAATGTGGAAGGTAATGTTTTGATCGCCGCGTATATGTATGCTTTAGTGTTATTTTTCGAAGTAAAAAAGTATTTAACCGAATCGCATGAAATTTGGTGGGATGACTTTTGGGATCGATCGGGTCAAAGGTCAAGGTCATGGAAAGGTCCAAATCTTATTTTTACTATAGCACGGTCAATTTTTATCCAATTGGCATGCAACTAATGCCAAAATGTTCATAATTCAATCCCAGATCTTGTGATATGCGAAGGTATGCGCTCTACCGAGTGCCCATTCTAGTTATAAAATGTACTTATTAACTTGGGAGGTGTTACTATTCTCTACATTGTCATCCAGTACCAGGTCTACATTGAACTGGCATATGGGTTCATTAATACACGTGAACGCGCCCCGTAGACTCACTCTCTGTCCACCACCAGGCAGTGTGTGTCGTTCTCATGGCAGATGATGTTGGCCGAGCGGACGTCCTCACTGTGAACACACACATACGGTAAAACCAACAGCATCGTAACCCGGGTGTTCATACGCCTGTGAGGACAAGGTTGTGGTTGAGGGAACGGTGTCGGGACTAGGTCTAATTGGCCTCAGCTGGTGGCCGATTGTTAATCAGCCCCCAGTTTGATGCTGATTGTTAATCAGCCCCAGCTGGTGGTCATTTCATTGCTTCATTAGTTGTTAGAACATGTGACTAGACACAACCGTGCTATTGGATGGCTGCTAAAGAATGTACTAAAGTATGAGTAAACACTTCATCCTTTATAAAGACTTGTTCCAACATTAACACTCATTGTGCAATTCTTAAACACAGTTCTACATGTTTTATTCTTGATTAATAAGATTGACTATTATGCATTTCATGATTGGGTTTTTCATAGTTTATAGATGATCTATTCCCAAATTAATGAATATATTATAAACCCAAAGCCTTCAGTGGTAATGTTTGTTTGTACCTGATGAGCGCTTTCTCTCCAAAGTAGTCTCCTACCCCCAAAGTCTTGATTTCCTGTGGCTCATCGAAGCCCTCTGTGCTTTGGGTGACTATGACCTACAAATAGAAAACATTAGTACGAGGCAAAGAAACAACTTCTTTTTTTATCTGTCGATTTTTTATCTTTGGAATCATGAAATTGAAATAAATCAAAAAGTGTTTTCGTTATTATTTTCTTTTTTTTTCTTAAGAACAAGTAACAAATATGAGCAACTATCCTCACCATTCACCTTATTTTGGCATGGTATATACATATATATATATATATATATATATATATATATATATATATATATATATATATATATATATATATATTGGATGTTATGGATTTTTTTATACCTCTTAAATTACTTTTTTCTAATACTTGGACCGTATTAATATTATATCTTGGCAATCTTTCCTGCTGCTGTATACTTCTCTCAGGACCGATACAGATATATCGTATATTATCTATTTGACAAACAAGTCCATAGGAACACAAATACAGACCATAATTCCCAAATTGAGTGGGCTGCAGACTGCAACCGTCTTTAAGGCTCCAAACTAATATTTAGCTTACAACGAAGAGCATATGAAGGCTTTAAGACGGCAGTTGGACAAGAATGTGCTGACATCTCACCCACCTTTCCTTTTGCAATAATAAAGAAAGTGTTCCCTTCTTCACCCTCTCGAATAATATACTCCCCTTTTTCAAAATAGTCCTGAAAAGACAAGAGAAGTCGGTCATTCTCTCGCCCACTTAGATCCAATCTGAAGTAATTAGAAACAGAGACCGTATGGAACGGCATGAAGAACATCAGAAAGTTGTGAGGTGGAAAGAGAAACACTCACCACTTCAAGACAATCAACGACCTTGGCTAGTTTCTCCTCAGGCAGTCCTCGGAGCAGAGACACACTTATAGATAGAGGATAGAGGAACACACGTATTGTAAGTGTTGAGATGGATTACACACAGTAAAACCGCCCCCCCATCTCTCCTCTCTACCTCCATCCATCTCATGGATCGTGGAGGTCTGGATCGTGGTCCATGCCTACTACCAACTATTCATACATTTATGTAATATTCACTGAATGTGTTGTAACTCTGTTACGCTGTTCATCTGGTCACATGACATATATTGCATCTATCCTCCTGTGTTGCTCTCCTGAAGGGTTCTTCACCTTTTTCCCCCCGTTTAAAGTTTTTTTTCCCTATTTTTTGGGAGCTAATCCGATGTGAGGTCAAAGGTTAGGGATGTCGTATGTGTACAGATTGTAAATTCCTCTGAGGATAATTCGTAATTTGTGATATCGGGTTCTACAAAATAAACTGAATTAAACTTAGCCAAAGGGCCTTACGGAGCTAAAGACAAAAAAAATATTGAAAATATTTATGGCAGATTTTAGGAGTTCTGCGCCAGACGGTTTAAAGTTCGGGATGTACAAAATAAACTGAGTTGAATTGAATTTAACATGTAGGAAATCCTTCTAATAAGTATTTGAAGTTTGTTATGCTATAATAAGAATAATGGTTAGATTTATTACACATTAGATGTGGCGTGTGATTCTGTACTTTTCTTTTTTTAATAATGCACTGTGAGGTACTCTGTTATTGTTCTGTGCTTTTACATCCATATACAGTACTTCCATATACTTCCATATACCTCCATAGACTTCCATATACTTCCATATAAGTCCATATACTTCCATATACTTCCATGTACTTCCATATAAGTCCATATACTTCCATATGCCCATATACTTCCATATACTTCCATATACGTCCATATACTTCCATATAAGTCCATATACTTCCATATACGTCCATATACTTCCATATACTTCCATATACTTCCATATACTTCCATATACTTCCATATACTGCTGTCCCGGCCAGGGCTTGTAATCTCAGTAAGATTAATTTAATTAAATACAAGTTAAATACAAAAGAAATAGAACTCTATGACTCTGATTATGGAATTTGGACATTTTATTTTTATTTTACTTCCAGCGTTTCAGAAACAGTGAGTCAGTGGGGTTTGTACCTGCGCAGAAAGCTGAAGTACTCCTCGTGTCGGGCCTGGGTGGTCTGCATCATGATGGTCTGGAAGGTCTGGCGGTCCAGAGCCCAGATTGTGGACTGGGAGACAGCTGGATGAGAACGGAGCCATTAACAACCCACTGAGCCCTCCATGCTCCGCCCTCAGTGGAGCTCCGTTGAGGGCCCTTCTGTAGGACCGGCTCATTGTGCGCTACACTTCATAAAAAACGAAACACGGAGACGGATCGGGACCGAGATCCAGTCGAGGACTTTGATACGCCCGATATCTTTTGCCAGTAATACTAACACTGATTCAGCTTTGGTGGTCAAATCAAAAATATTTTATATTTTAATATATTTTTAAATATTCATTCTATTGGGTGCTACACTTATTTTTTTTATTTTGCACAATTCAAACAATAAAAAGAAATAAAAATCGCAAACTAAATAAATTTATATCTCAGTGCAGGAAGAGAGAAAAAGCCAACCAGGCTTATTTGAAGCCTCCACCTGTATAATATTTATCATTTTACAAAATTACAAACATAAAATAAAAG
This sequence comes from Liparis tanakae, assembly GCA_036178185.1. NCBI lineage: Eukaryota > Metazoa > Chordata > Actinopteri > Perciformes > Liparidae > Liparis > Liparis tanakae. The sequence continues at coordinate 20,111,615 of CM070100.1, read as the reverse complement.
AAATGCATGCGATAGACAACAAAAGAAAAAAGAAAAAAGAATAATCTAATTATCTTGAGTCTGTGCAGGCATGTGTGCACGGGTGTGCATGTGTGTGTGTGTGTGTGTGTGTGTGTGTGTGTGTGCATGTGTGTGTGTGCATGTTACACACAAGCTTGCAAGCATGAACAACTAAGCCGTGTGTGCAATATGTACCACATGAGTATAATTAAATATATTTAATGACTCCCTCTGTGAATAATCATCTGCCAGTTGTCTGGTCCTGTATATGACATGTTGTCACACAGCGTGCTACACACTAAGCACCGGGGAGCTAACGTGAGAACGTAATCCCAGAGGTGAGAGGCGGCGAGGGGCGTGGCTCACCCTTGATGGTGGCGGTCCTCTTACAGTTGTAGAGAATGGCCAGTTCCCCGAAGGCTGTGCCCGGATGCATCTCCCCCAGCAGCTTCCCGTTCTGGATGACCTCCACCAGGCCGTCTGCAGGCAGGAGAGCGCAGCATGCAGGTCACACTCAGTGTAACACACCAGATTTGAGTTGGATGTTATGTGTTTGTCGTTCTACTTGTGACAGAAACAAACTCCTGACTGACATCAGGACAGCAGGAAGCCTCTAGATCTCCACCAGGAACTAAACACTATTCACACTATAGCTTCAATAAAAACAGATCAGCACTTCAGTGGCTCTTGAATGGCACTTCCTGATGGTATTACTGATGGTATTACTTATAGTATTACTTATAGTGTTACTCATGGTATAACTTATGGTATTATAGTATTATTCATGGTATTACTTATGGTATTACTCATGTATTACTTATGGTATTACTTATACTATTACTTGTAGTATTACTTATGGTATTACTTATACTATTACTTATAGTATTACTCATGGTACAACTTATGGTATTATAGTATTATTCATGGTATTACTTATGGTATTACTCATGGTATTACTTATGATATTATAGTATTATTCATGATATTACTTATGGTATTACTTATGGTATTACTTATAGTATCACTTGTGGCATTACTTATACTATTACTTATAGTATTACTCATGGTATAACTTATGGTATTATAGTATTATTCATGGTATTACTTATGGTATTACTCATGCTATTACTTATAGTATTATAGTATTATTCATAGTATTAATTATGGTATTACTCATGCTATTACTTATAATATGATGCATGGTAATACTTATGATATTACTTGTGGTATTACTCATGCTATTACTTATAGTATTATACTATTATTCATGGTATTAATTATGGTATTACTCATGCTATTACTTATAGTATTATAGTATTATTCATGGTATTAATTATGGTATTACTCGTGCTATTACTTATAGTATTATGCATGGTATTACTTATGATATTACTTGTGGTATTACTCATGGTATTACTTCTGGTATTACTTTACTCAACAATTCATTTAATATACAGCTCTTAAATATTCGTTCAAGAATACAGGAGCAGCCTTTGGCTCCATCTCTCATCTCGATGTGAAACGAGCCGATGAAGCTCCGGCTCCTGTGAGCGATCGCCACGGTAACCTCGCTCCTCATCCCTCATCTCACCTGCCAGGACGTACAGGTAGTTCCCCGGTTCCCCCTCCTGGATGACCAGCTGGCCCTCGGTGTACACCTTCTCATACATGCAGTCCACCATCTCCCTCATGTGCTGAGGCTCCAGCCTCTTCAGGAAGTCGTTGTTCATGATGGCGTTGTTGATGAGCTTCTTGGTGCTGGGATTCCAACAGAAGCAGAAAACCAGCGTTACTAAAGTCCAGTCTGACGTGTTCACTCAGCCAGAACACAGTTCAGACGACTCAGATGTACCAAGAGCCTTTTACAATATCTACAGGCTGAGACCCTCTGTCCTCTGATAAGGCAAGGTTTTAGTGGAGATGCACGTGTTGTATTTATTGTTTTATGTAAAATATGTATTTGTGTGTATTTGTGTGTGTGCGTGTGTGTGTGTATGAGTGTGTGTGTATGTGTGTGTGAATATGCATGTATTTGTATGCATATGTATATGTATGTACATGTGTATATGTATATATGTTTATGTATATATATGTATATATTTATATGGGTATATGTATATGATTCTCTGAAATAAGTTTTCTCGTGAAATCATAGGTTAGGGCTCTTATAAGCGTGGTAGCTTCAGCCTCGACTCTTTTGGTCAGCCACTTTCTTCTTTTGTTGAATTTTTGTATATTTTGCTGATCGAAATAAACTAAACTAACTAAACTAAGTACTAAGCGTACGACTGGAGACTTGGATTAGGGGTTTCGAGAGTTTGTAAATTGATCTTTTCATAGTTTTTCTGATGTGAATGCGCGGTACCCCATTTTCTTCAATTCATCCAGACTTGACTCTCTTTTTGGACTTCCTATGATATTGTTTTCTTCAATAACTCAAGGCCGAACTGGGTGAGTATTTGATAGATGGATTAAGATGAATAAATGAAATAAAGAACCCACAACCAGCATAGGAAGGGATCATTAATCAGCTGTAGTTCAGCACAACGGGTCTCTTAAGCTTTCGGATTTCCCAACATACTGAAGTTGTGTGCATGGTCTAGTAAGAGCTGCTTGTTAAACTAGATGCTAAAAGAAGAAAAAACAGAAACGTTCAATAACAGATGTCATCTTCTCAGCGCTGCAGCCGTGACACTTCGACCAGAGATGGTCGGCAGACAAATAGAATCTTGCAGATGTGGTCCAAGCCACCTCATTAATGCAATGTTAATGTATTCAGCAGATTTCCCTGAGCGGGTGTTTGTGTGCGTCCCTGATTACCACATCACACAGACGTTGTGCTCGTGCATTCATTACAGGAGCGCGCTGAATGGATCTGAGAGTCGTGGGCAGGAGAGGCAGCGTAGGTTGGAGTAATTGAAGCCCGTAATGACGGATCCTGCATTCTGATCCCGTGGCCTTTTGTTTCCCCCCGTGTCTCTGTCTGTTACGCTGCCATGCTAACGGAGCCTTTCAGATGTGGGGCGGATTACAAGAGTTTACAGAGCTCTCGCTATTTTTAATAAAAACATACTTTTTTGGAGCAACCGAAGAACCTGTCGATGACATCGCGTTCTAGTTTTATCATAAGTGATGGTACGACGGCTGAACGCGGTCATGTGTGACCCTCGTTGTGGAAAGGGGTCTTGTGTAATTATATGCGGAGATTAACAATAGAAACAATATGTCGCACTATGACATTTTGATATCACGGTTATTGTCAAAAGAAACATCCCGGTTTTACAGTTTTCGGGATTATTAATACATTTATAATCTATATATCTAATAGGCCTATAACTAATTAATTAAAATATGTATTATCATCATTGCATAACATTTGCATAACAATATTACTATAATTAATAAAAGATATACAATCTTGTCATTTGTAGCTATAGACAACTTATTATCAGTAGTTTCGAGTTTAGTGTTACGAAGTTGCAATAACTGCAATAATAACATTAAAATGATCACTGTACACATTCATATTTACACTATGTTGATCTGCACTTCACACATTTCATTTACACGACACACATACTTACACTTTGCATTTTGAACACTGTCTATATTTATTTTATTTTATTTTACACTGCAGTCATTAGTCATTAGTATTATATTTGTATATGCATGTATGTTGTGTGTATATATATATACAAATATATTTTATTTTATATTTATATTTTACTTGTATACTCTATATCTTTCATCCCTGTTTTTTTATATTTTATTTTATATTTTATTCTTGTGTGTTTAGTTTATTGGTGCTGCTATACTGTGATGACAAATTTGCCCTTTGGGATTAATAAAGTATCTATCTATCGTTATATAAGCAAGCTTAACACATAAAGGGGTAACACGGCCTATGTGAGTAGAGTTCCCCTTTCAACTCACTGTGAGCCTTTGTGGATGGACTTGGCGATGGATCTGTGTGCTGCTCTGAAGCCTCCACAGAAGTTCTCCGAGGTGGGTTCAGCAGAGACGCCTTCCTTTGCTTTGAGCCGGCGGTGGACTTCCACAGCCACCCTGTGGAAGCGGCTGGGCCCCTGGTTGACGACGCTGTAGCGGCGGTTGCCGCGGTGGTGGCCCGGGGCCGGCGGGGAGCGGCCCAGACCGGTGTTGTAGCCGATGGCATCCTGGAGCTTGTCGATCTGGGACGTCTTGGCCTCCAGTTCCACGCGGAGATGCTGTATCTGGAGCTCCTGGGCGCGAAACTCCAGGTCCCGATGTGCCAGCTCCGCCTCCAGGTGGGTGATCCGCAACCTGAAGATCAGTATTGGCTCATCCACTGAATACACGTATAGTACGCCAGGCTAAGACACAATGCAGCTACATCTGGAGAGAAATGTATAGCTTCACCATATACATGTAGAGAAATGAACCTCGAACCTCTGAGAGCTGAGGTGTTATTTATATAACAATACACACTAACTAATAGTATTGCTCTGGAATGATGTTTGACCTATCTTTGCACCCTGTGTTGTCCTGTGTCAGCTACTGAGTCCTCGGCGACACCATTTCACACCAAAAATTTGCGTGAGTTCACTCGCTTGATTGTTTTCATTTTTTGCGTCATTCGCGCCTTAGAGAGGGCGGGGCTTATCTTTGTGGCTCCGTGGAAACAGTTATCATTCCCGCCATCCACCACAAAAGAAATACCAACTAGTTCTGCTTCATACTTGAGGGCGTATCACAAACGTTGGGTGAAATATTCGCCAAAGAGGCACATTTTTTGGCGCCTGTTTAGTTTCTTCAAGGTAGCAGATATAAGCAAGAGGTACCTGAGGACATCGGTGTGCCGGCCAGGGGGCTCCGTGTGGATGGAGGCGAGGCAGCTGTTCTCCTCAGCCTGTGGGGCTTTTATCGATCCGTTGCCCATGGCCAGGCATCGGCTGGCCACCATAGGAATGGCTCTCAGTCTCACCGCGATGGCTGTCTGAGAGGACGCTCTGCGAGAGGACAAGGCGCTCTTTCTTCTTTAACGCCTTCCTTCTTAAACACTTCAGTGCTCTACAGAAGAAGAAGAAAAAACACTGATGAATGGTTATTCCGACTGATGTGTTTTAGTGAATCAACTGTGATTCTTACCATGAAATGAAAACTCAAGATAACTCTGATATGAAGTTTGGGTTGACAGACTCCAACCGTAGATATCATCCTTCACACATAGTACTTTCTCATGGCTGAACAAGCGTAATAAGTATCTACAAGTTCTCACTGTCCTATTCTTCAATTGTCCTAAAGCAAGTCTTAAAATCAATCAAGTTTTTGTACCATGCCCCCTTCAGATTCTCCCATTGTCTGTCTATACAGTCTATTTATCAAGTAAGAGAACAATATCCATTATTTACTTACAGAGTAGCTTTGAAATGTGTTGAAAATAATAATCCTGATGCTCTGAAACACCGACTGTGTGATCCCTCTTTCATGCTTCCTCTAGAATTCAGTTGCGTCTCATTTGTTTGCTGTCCACAAGCACAATGACACTTATTTACTCTGGAAGGCAGCACAGCGGGCTCCAAGACCAAGAAGTGGAAGTATCTGGCGCCCCCTGGTGGCCAATAAGTGTTTGACATACTGGTAGGGCGAAAGGGAGAGGGGGTAGTTGTAATTATAAGGTATTGTTGAACCATGTCTGTCCGTGTGCAAGATTCAGAAACAAAGCTTTACGGGTGTGCAGTTAAAATCTATATGTCGGTTGAGATCAGAGGTGGGTTTGCTTGGAGGTAGTGAGGGGAGTAGGAATTGAGAAAGGGGCCGTCGCCCCCCTAACTTGAAGCCTGTTTAAATGCAACCTCTTTCTCCCTCTGTGTTATGTCTGGTTGGAGCACTTCATTATGTATCGGTTGAACAGCTTCTCATAATCAGTGTGCGGCGCACAATTCAGAGTGCGTTAGAAATGTGATCCCCCTCGATAGAAAAAAATAAATTAATGAACGTGGCAAGAACTCACAGCTTCAGAAATAATAGTCATGCCATGAACTGAAGAAGAGAGCCAGGATATAACCCATTCAACCTGCCACTGTATCTATATTTAATTTAATTAAGAAAGAAAATAATGTAGAGGAGACATGTTTGTGTTGATCAAAGCGAGGTCGCCAGTTTATCTCAGGGCTCATAAAGAGACAGACAACCATGCACCATCATATTTACACCTACAGGCAATTTAGAGTCTCCAAAGGACCCAAGGAGTAGAACAAATAAGCTGCTGCACCTTTTCTTTAGGAGGCCGCCGTAAGTGACGTCACTGAGAAGCTTACTTCGGTCGTGTCTATCTGTCACGGGGTCGAACATTCTCTCGACAAAGACGCATAAATCCCGTTAGTGGGAGCAGATCATCTGAATGTTGCTGATATGTGCACGTTGTTTCCGACACATCATCCTAATTGCAGAGGTAGCCAACACGGCGGGCACCACGTGATTCGCCCGCAAGGCACGTTCTAAAAATAGTCAATATTGAGCTTCGTCAAAAAAAAAGAAGAAAAAAAGGCCATAATCCCCGGGCACTAGGACCTTGGGGAGGCTGCTGCGCTGGCTTTCTCACTCTGTAAGTAACTTCTCTCTCAAAGAAAACCAGGATTACAGCCTACACGCGCAGACATAACCACTCTAATTATTAATATTATGGCCTGAACACTGACAGAGGGTGATTAGGACCTATTCTTCTTAAAATCTTTGGTATTTTTGTGCGTGTCTTCAACACGATGTTCTTAATCAGAATGTTGGTCAGAACTCCCAAAGTAGTTCTAAAAGCTTCAGGTTGCATCTAACCACGTGGATGTTGTGTGGTGACTAATTATTAAAAGGTGATCTATGCAAATTATGAGCACTATATGCAACAATTGTCACCACTTTTCAGGTTTTTGTGTAATTGTAAAAAAAAGCCATTCTTTTCTGACTAGTATCGTGTCAGTAATAAGATGACAAAAACATTTAAATAAAACAACAAAAGAGCCACAAATAAGCGTCAACAAAAGAAACGTATTCCATTGAAAATGGGGTTCTTTATTCAGTGACAAATTGCTTAAAAAGTTTACTTGTACTGAACAGTGAATCTATTTGGCAATCAGTGACGACAGCTGCCATTGTTTGGATAAAAGTAATAAAAAGTACAAATAAATTCTTTTTGGAAAATGAAAACAATATCATTACCGTATAAACATTTAGTTTTGACATGAAACAGCAACTCAGCGTGTGTGGATAGAAGTGGATACATCAACTTTGGTTGGAAGTCACATTGAATCGTGGAAAACAAACTTATACATCTCAATTCAATGTTGGCAGATTTCTTCTGAATGAAAACATCAAATGCACAGTACATCTGATGTTACATTACTTACATAGGAAATTAGATGAAAAAACAATATAGCATGCACATTCTACATAATGCCCTCTCACAAATCTGAGATTTATTTCGAATCTGACAAGTACAGAATTTCAAACTGACACAAATTTATACATCAAGATTGATACTATAAAATGAAATAAAGCAGGAAAACTTATTTTTTTACTAAATTCTACATTACGAAATTGAAATACACACAATGTGACCTAAATAAAATACAGAGAAACTGGTGCTGTAAATACATGAAGTCATGGTAAGTACATTAATGCACTCTGAGGTGTTCCAATATGAAAAATAATGGCCACCTATACAGAGAATTAAAGTTCCTTTCAGTTACTTGAACTACAGTGAACACAAGCCTGATATTAGACTGAAACAATGAATTGGAACATAAAACAGTCTGATCATCAAGACTAATGGCCTGTCCGACATATATCCGAGTGCATTATGGCATACCTGAAGAACTCAAAAAATACTTCATACAGACATTTACATCTCTGTTACACTAAATAAATGTAGCAGAGGTTGGGTACACATCCCAGAAGTATTGGTGTACCAAATGAGTCAAATGCCTTTGTTCAGGGTTGCATATTGCGAATGGTGAATTAAAATGCACAATATTACAAACGTACATAAAAATTGTATTCCTAAACCCAAATTCATGCACAAAAGCTTTGTTTGCAGTGTATTACATAAGGAGCACACTGTTACAACTCTAAAGGCTATATCACATAGAACACCAAGTAAATAAAGCAAACAAACAACTTGCTTTCTTTATACAAAGAAAACTGTGTTAGTTCCATGTTTGTGCAAAATAGAAAGTTTAAAACAGAGACTACACAGAAAGAAACACTCAGGCGTAACATGTTAAAGATACACTCCGAAGTGTGTTACAGTTCCCAACAACAACCCAGACGTTCCCCTCCATGGTGTTTAAAGATGGAGAATATGGGAGTGAGAGGGCTGTTGTATTCTGGGAAAAACCAGGGAGCGTTTCTTTAGAAATAAATTATTTGGTGAATGCTACATTGCCTGACAGGAAAGTTACTATTGAAATGATAACTTAGTGATAACGACACAATAACGACTCCAATGCTTTCATAAAATCAGATGCTATTGATTGTAAATTGTGGTTGAGATCCCGTTGTGTGTTGGCTGAGCGAGCTTGGGGCGTTGCAACTTAAGAACACACAGAGTCGACAAAATGCAACCGGTTAGTCCATCCAGCACACATTGAAATGAACGAAATACAAGCTAATGGACACAACTATTATATTTCATTTTTTGCTTGCATTTTGTCTTTTTTTCTCATAGTTTCTGAAGTTGCAGTGCTGTAAGCTTGCTGTACCTTTTCTAGTGAAAATGATTCAATACTTACACTAATAAAGCATTGTTTAGACATAAGATTCAAAATGAACGATAGGTTATTTTATCCCTCTCTCTAAATAGTATTTGAAACAATGAAACTGCAATACATTTCTTTCAATTTTGAACTCCTGAACTCAAACACTGGAAAGACAACAACAACAACAACAATAACAACCAAACCAGGTTTGTTTACAAGGCAGCTGTCAATATGACACAAGGAATGCTTCTGTACATTATATTTTCTAAATGAAACAGATAAGTGTGACACACTGACAAAGGGAACTGTTTAGGTTGTAGCATGTACAGTTACAGCTGTTGAAATAATCTGACTGTGGCGTATTTACATGTTTTACTAAATATAAACGTATGATCAGTGACGAAAGTAATTTGCAAAATATTCTTTCAAATACTATTTGCATTCAATATATTGTAATGCATGTGAGGGGCATGCAATTATAATAAAAGCAAAACATGTGTTGTTTTTCCCACACCTGTCAATCTGTCATCTGTACATAATCCGCATATGATTACTGCCCTTTCTTATTCTGGAAATCATGTTTCATCAACGCAACTTATTTACAAAGACCGAGTACTTTTATACATACAATTCTTCGTCTTCTATTGTACAATACTTACAATTACTGTATTACATCACGGTGTCTTTTAACACCTCAATAAAAACTCAAACAAGTAATACCATATATGTGACCAGGCATGATGTGTATTTCCTATACAGCACATTCTCTCATACAAAATGCCATAGCTGCATGTAAAGGGATTGAAAAGTCAAGAGTCAGATAATATCTAGAAGGAATCATCAAGAGGGTCTTCCCTTGGATTTTTTTCTCTCGGAAACACGTGGAATCTATACCTGCTCTGTGAGCTGCTCTGAATTCTTTATCACAGTTACAGTTTTGATGTCACGTCAAACGCTACGAGTAGCAGGCGCTAGTATCGGAGTTAAACAGGTCAAAGGGTACGCAGTCCGCTCTGTGGCCTTCAACAACTAACTAAAGGACGTTGCAACGTCTCTGCTCTCCAGTCTGATGGAGGTTGACGTGCTCACCACTACCCCACCCACCCACCCCCCCGATCCCCACCGATACCAGCCCTGTGTCCAGCCTCCTGGTAAAAAACGTTGAAATGCCAACTCCAGGTTTTGGGTGAAAACTCGAAAGATATCTTCAAATGTCTTCAAGTTTCCTTTCTTTCTCTGTGGCGTCATGGAGACGCTCGCAGCACTACTTCTTAGCCAGTTGGAACGGATGTTGAGCCTTAAAACATATGTGGGAATAGAGTTATAACACAAGCAGAAGAGATCACGGAACGGGTCATGCAAGAAAAGGGAATTTATCTTTGATGTCCAGTGTGTTTCCAGACTTATTCAAGCTTTAGTTCCTGGTTTTACTTTCCTTTTATCTTTAAAAAAAAAAACTATTTTAAATTAATTTGTCTTTCAACCTCACAATCCATATAGTTGCAAAGAAGGAAGTAAAAAGAGCATCGAATTACCGAGATGAAGTAAGTACGGGACTTCTGTCCAAGTTTTGTAATTATTTTTACCCAAAGTATATAAGTCACGTAACTTCAGTAGTTCTTTAGCCCAGATCATGGTAATTTATTAGACCTTACCAGGTGCTTTGTTGTCTAAATAGTTTTCTACGATGGCAACGGACGCATGTAACAAGTTGAAATCAACGCTTTAAGAAAACAGTAATTTTACTAAGTTTTGTATGAGGCTACGTTAGCCGGGTATAACTTAGAAGCTCTGATTTATGTATTTTTTAGCGTCGAGACACATTTAAAAAAGTTCTAGCTACCGTATGCAGTGCTTTAAACGGCCAGCTCTAAGGTTTACTCAACAAACAGCAAAATGATATAAAAACGTCCGCTTATAAAACTCTCACGCGACTCGCACAGTGGGATCCGAGTCTCCTTCATTCAGTCGTCCGCTCACTGCCTCTTCGCTCCCTCAAAGGGCTCCTTGTTCTTGCAGTGGTCAGCACATTCTCACTCCCAGCTCTTCAAATACCGCCGCCTGGTCAGCGGGCCTACGCTTCAAACCACGAGACTCTACGTCCGGTTTCCACTTGTTTCATGAATACAGCTTCTTATCAAAAATAAATCGGTTTATTTCGTTTTTAGGGTTTACTTGCGCGATAAAACATTTTTGGATTTGGTTTTGGCAACAAATGAGTATGACTTAAGTCAAATTGCTACGCTTATTGCACAACTTCTGTCTAACGACAGAACAATAACTTAGCATTGACTTTACACAGGACAGGAACACTGGTCTCCCGGGTTTTCTTTGGAGTTGGTTTCTCGTGAGGGGCACTGACCCGAGCTGAGCTACTTGAAGCGTTGGTTTGGAGTGAGACCGGCGAGAGTAGCACAGTTAGTAAAGATGCATGTTTGTGAAGTCGCCATCAATGAGACTTTGGTTCGATTGCATCAGCGGGGTAAGAGATTTTAAACAGACATTTTCGTATAATGTTGCTGTTGAACCTTTATTTACTTAATTTCATCACCACTTTATTTTTGTTATTTGCTCACCGTGGTATGGTCATATTTTAATGAAGTTTTCCTCTAAAGCGAGTTCATTGCCGACATGGTAGTGTTGCATGTTTGTGTTAGTGGAGTCTGGTTTTTATTTCTTTACTCTTGCTGGATAGAGTTTGTCTTTGTGATGATGCTCAGGTTTCTAGAACTTTATGTTGAGGAATCTTTCCTTTAGATCTTTTGGTTCTTGTAATACTGTCTTCAACCTCAAATTAGAAATTAGAAAGCTGAAACCAAACCACATCATTCAATCCATGCTGGCAAGGCACACAGCAAGTTGAACTTTAAACCAAAGCAGGTTAGCAATCAGCAAACAAAGCAGAACAAGGGACCAAAGTTCTGGACAGGACCAGGCACTCTCAGAGGGATGGGTACTGTTAAAGGTATTTTATGCTCAAGAGTTCATTCAGGTAAAATGCTATCTGGTTCCATGTAATTGGCATTCTTTAAAATTGTTGTCGGTTCTGTTCCTGAAACCAATAATTATCATCGGAGAATTCTCAGAACTGCTGAGGACATAAGCGTTACGGTATACACACATGTATATTACGTCCTACAGCATGTTGACCCGACTGATAACTGTTACAGTCTACTGCACTATGAAAAGCCAGTTAATGTGCGTTTTACATTACATATCATGTAAATTGGTATTACGATTCAAAATCGACTGATAGATGTTGTGGCACACCTGTCTACTTTTACATGTAACAGCTTTAACCAACAATAATTTATTTTTTAAAGCAGATTAAATCACGTTTTACTCCTTCTGAACCTAGTTTTGCAAAACATTTATTCTAACACATTTTTAGATCAAATGAATCATTTTTGGTGTAACTCGTTAAACCTGCAGGTCTGCGATGGATTTTTTACTTTTACGTGATTTCCACGGGACACGGGAACTGGCCTAAACCAAACCAGAGCAGCAGTTTAAGACCTGAACAGTTTTTAAAAGACTGCATTGTGTACAGATAAGGCGTAGAGTCGATCGCTCACATTGACACGCTTTGAGAACAAAACCAAAATCCTCAGAAATGTATATTTAATTATTGAACACAATCAACACTTTGAACATTTCAGCACATAGCTGGACTTAAAAGTATTTACGCTACGACAGCAAAATGAAGGCCAGCTCGTGACTAAGGTGGTGGGTGAATGTGAGGTAACGTGACGTGATGAGTCATCTTATTGCTGGCAAGAATCCAACAACAATCTCTCATGGCAACATCTGATCCAGGCAGACCGGCACACAAACGAAGCTTCGTGAAAGAGCAGCAGCACATAATGGATAAAGCTCCACCGCTCCGGTGAGTCCATCCCTCTCTTCACTCGGTAGCGTTAATGAGGTTAGCGTAATGAGCACAGCTACTTCAGGAAAATGCTTGTGAGTAAAATGCTCGATAGTTCCTGATTAAGAAAAACAAATACCCCCCTCTCCTCCCCCATTGTCCAAGCAGCTTACAGATTTATTTCACGTAATGATCGCAGCAGCATGCTTTAAGGGTCAGCAGTGAATTTTCCATCCAACAATACGGGCCGTATTCTGTGTCTCAGATCCCAAAGCAGGAAGTTGCTGCCCCACACAATTAGGTGGGAAGTATTTACAACGAAGTTAACACCAGAAGGAATACAAGAAGCTAAAACATCAAGCTGTTGCTTTCCTGCTGTAAAACGAAACTTTGACTTCAAATGATAAAGAGACCTTGGTTGACACCCTCCTCCAGGGAACGAGTGTTGGGTTTGGAGATGACAGAAACATGTGATGGTCTGGAATAGGTTAGCTGATTCCAGATCAGATCTCAAAGACTGGATTTAAGGCTGTCTCCTGATGATTGATTAACACACCACTTGGCACGGTGTGGATGTAATGCCTGTTTGAGGTCTTCGTCTAAAATCATTGGTTTTAGCACAACGATACAAAAACAAACCTGCATTTAATGTAGAAAGATGTCAAGGACAAAATGATAAATCTGGAGGTCCAAGAACTGAACCTCTAACACTGATACTAGATCTTTGAGGCCAATAAAGATAGCAATATTTGGTCCTTTAAAATACCCGTTAACAATGTATGAATGTTTATATTTTCAAGGTAAGGCTAATATATATATTTTGTAACTAATCTGTCTACTGATCACATGGATTAAATAGTTTTTACAATGTGGCTTAAAGAACAAACTTGGCGCTCCCTGTTCCACAGATGCTGGAATGCCGACATTGTTTCTAAATGACCTCAAACCTAGTTTGGTATTCTTCTAATCTCTTGTTAATAATCAGCTGATCTACACATATAGATATATCATCAATAAACTAATATCAGCCTGGACCAATTATTTGTCTTGCTCTATGCCACCCCAATGTTAGTCCTTGCATAGTGAAATGTGTATGTGTTTATCCAGGACATACTTTGAATGTATTTAATCATTTTGAATTTCATGTAATATTTAATCTGTTATTAAGCTTAAAAAAACTAAAATGCCCCTGAAATCATGTTGTTGCGTAGCCTCGATAAACAACAAAAGGCAGTAAAAGAAAATAAAGTGAAAATAAAGAGGAAATACATATGTATCTTCTTTTCCTTCACATATAAACACAAAACACTTTTTTTTTCTTCAATTTTTTTTTTTTTACACTTAATTTGAACTAATTATTCAATGGACATATTTATATCTGTGGCCTGTCTGATAATATTTTGTCCCTATCATAATATGTACATTACATATGAATTATCATTATTTATACACAAAATGTACAATATAACAACTATTTTAGGTTGTCAGTATTTTAATTGCATTAAAATCAGGTTTGCATTGTCCTTTTGTATTACTTTAAAATGCATTTAATATGTAATGCACGGATTTCCATGACCAGATTACCAGACACATATATACCATTATGGTGACAGGGCTAAATGGGATCATTTAAGTCTGACTAAAAATTAAAAGTGCAGACTTTTAATAGCTTTCTGTCATTGTGTGAACATGTAGTCAAATTGAAACGGGTGCATCTGCAGAGCTCGTCCATGTTTGTTCCTCAACACTTGGTCACAAAGAGGAGAGTTCAGTAAGACTTCAAATGCAAACACATCATCTTTCTAGCTCCACAACTCAGTGCAGCATGGTCTAATACAACACAACAAGATAATACAATAAGTTAATAAGCATTATCCACTTCACATTATGCACAAATATCATGCATATGTTTTACTTATTCAATCCAATATTAAAATAATGCATAGATATAAAAATCCAATACATAAACACTGTCATACGTAGTAAAATAAAACATCTGTACAAAAAGGCTGCCAAATATATTTTTTTAGGATTGAATTCCCCCCTCCACGTATAACAGAATTGGGGAAAATGTAAAAAAATAAATATCCTATGTACAATCACACAAGCCATTCCAATGTTATCGTCACTGCAAGGAGAAAGCAAAAGGCAACACGTCACGCGTTAGTTCCAACATGTCCACGTTAGCATCCAGCATGTGAGCATCAAAACAAACCAGGCTCTCCAACTTACTTTATTCCAACAGCCTGGAACAGGTAAGCCATCGTCTCCCTGGACAAAGAAAAACAAATCGGCAGTGTCTTTGTAAAGTAGAAAAGTCTGAATGGTCATTTTTATAGAAATCCAGAGTTCTGAAAGTATTCCTGCACCATAGGTCTGTTGCCAAGTTAAAGTTGAAATATGTTTCCTAGTTATGTGCTTGTGGTTCCATCTTTTTGTTATCTGTACTGACTTTTGGTTTCAAAGTTCAATGTTTCATTTATTGCCGTTGTACAATAGGGTTTCGCAAATAAACGCATTTTGTAGTCCCACTTTGCTTAATAAGGAAATTCCTTATTTGAGTTTCTTCTCATGTGCTTTATGTACAACATGTGGAAATCTCTTCAGTTACGTTAATAACAACATCGTTATTTCTGGCATCTAACAAAAAACATATTCCGATAATGTATTGACTTTGAGATAAGGAAACCGGAAGTGCACCAATGCTGACTCATTTCCTGGTTTTAGGACTCTGTAGTATTTTATTTGTAATTTTTTGTAGTTTTATTCATTTTTTTATTCATGTTTTTTTTTGTGTTGCTTTCGTTACTTCCAGAACCAGAGGACACCCCAACTTCACAACTCTACAGCGTACCACATTTTATGAATTCATAATTTTGCTAAACAACAATAAACAAATGACATCATAAACAAAAAGATTAGCAGTCTCTGCATTTAGATATCTATACATTATTGGGTTTGTCAATACATTTAGCAGGAGAGGATTCATCACGACACACCAGTGCCACTGAAGGAGGGAGGATGTGGAGGATAATGTTATTCTTTACAGTTTCTAAATAAATGAATGGTGCCTTCAGATTACATTTCCATTCAATAACTGGCTGCCATTTGTAAACAATAGAGACTGCCAATATTCTGTAACATGATTTCATTTATATATCAGTAATTATGCCTCACTTTCATTTACAAAGACATGTTGATGTGTAAGTCAGAGTCTTACCTGTGAAGATGTTTATGAACCATGATCAAGAGACCTTCAATTACTAAATATAACCACCTTCAGTCAAATAGCTTTGCAAAGCCAGACTACATATTGAAAACTCAGTTGTTGCTATGAGTTCCTGAAGTTCAACAATATGAACAACAGTTAGTTGGTTGTTGTTGTTGTTGTCTTGTTTGTAATGTGGCAGCACGTCTGCTTTACCACTTACAATCCTCAGCAGTGCTAGGAACTCATGAGAATGCCTCGATCTTCTAAGTAGTGTCCAAATTGATTAATTTTACCAACTTATCCTCAAAGCAGGAGCCATGGCAATGAGTTGTCTTTCTATACTAGTGGGCTGGCTTTGCTAGGCTAAAAGTCTACACAGGAAATTAAAAAGATTAAAGAAAATGTCCTGCAATGATCCGTTCCATGTTAACACCAGGACTATGACTTGCTTTAAACAAGAAGATCCTTCTAGTTTCTTACGGGTTCTCACCACCTGTGGTATTCTGATGCCTTGAAGATGGAGAAAAGTGGTGCTCCATGCAAGAGATGGTGAAGGAAACAAGGTATTATGAAGAAAGGCTCGGGAATATTTTAACAACAACAATGACAAGGCTTTAAATAAAGGATTACTGTGGCAGCGGGGTGTGGTTAGGCTCAGCTGCAGAGTGGATGCAGCGGGGGTGTTGTTCAGGGAACTGTGCCCGGATGGGTAATTATCCATCCGGGCACAGTTCCCTGAACCACACCAATTACATCTATGTGTGTTTGCTAATATTAGTCACAATCATATACCTGTAGGTAAACTTAAGTAGTTGTGATGGAAATGTTGAGTATAAATAAGTAGTATTCACTTTAGTTCTGCAAGAGGACAGTTGAGAAGGTTTTAGCCTCTTATGAGGTGACTCAACTACAATAAGTACATTTAAATGTCCATGCAAACATGCATGTTCGAGCACATTTGTAGTGCAACGTCTGAGTGGCCATAATCGAGGGTTGAGGTAGGGATAGCTATAGGCATGCTGGGGTTAGTGAAGGGAAAAGAAGAGCACCATACCACAGGACAAGGGGCATCCAGCCCGTCCAGGCCTGGCAAGCCCGGTTCACCTTTCTCCCCTTTAAAGCCTCGGAAACCCTGTTTGTGAAATCAACCATTTAAAGACCAGTTTGCTCATGGGCCATGAGGGTTTGTCTTCTGCTACTTGTCGGCAAGAAGATCTGTACTCCGGTCCTCCGGGTGACGGGATGCGGGTTTCCTAAACATGCAGGCGACCTGAGACTGACAGGAACTGGGCTCACTGAGATGACTTTCAAAGGTCTATCAAGCTTTCAAATTGTTCCTTTATGGAATTGATTTGATCTAGAGTTCTGCTTCCAACCATGAGTTTCATGATAAAGGTGTTGGGTCAACCATGGGTTTGAACCATTGCTCCAATGAGTCATTGATTTCCCCATGATGCCTTTTAGAGGACAGGGAGGAGACCCTGGGACAGACTGGCTGACAAGGCTGGGAAGAAGGATATGTGGTCTACCTTGGTCTGTCTACCTGCTACCACTGATAAACAGACAGGTAAATGGCTGTAAAGGGGTGGATTCAGGTCTGTTCAGGTGCCATGTGTTAGAGCTCAATGGGTAGAAGGAATAGAGCCAGAGTGTAACCGACATGTTCCATTAGTCTGGCTAGTTTTCAGGCAGAGTTTGGGAAGGATTATAGTCTAAATTTTGGGTTTGTGCAGAACTCTAGCTTGAGTTTCTCCAATAGGCTTGCAAAGCTGACCATAAAAGCCAAATCCTTTGGTATCTGTTGATACTCATCAACAGTTGCTGTCTGGTTCCTGTCGGCCTCATTCTGGAAAAAAAGAAATTCCTCAGGCAGAGTTGTGATCTGTGGTCCTTCCGAGTAATTTGTCACCAGTATCCTCTGAAACCTCTTAGGTTTTACATTCAGGATGACATCAATTCAATCACATATCTGCCCATAGATCAGGCTGCAGTGGACACTTGGATCAAAACCCTCCCTGAGGTTCATTAGAAACACTGACAACCAGAGCCAAAAGGAAGTGGACTGCTGGATACGACTCTTCAGTGAAACTGAGGACATCTGGGATGGTGTCGTATCGTGAGCCGGTGCTACTTCCTTTAGCCTCGTGGTGACACATCGGACTCCTGACATACCAACGGACAGGGTGCATCTAATCCAGGTGCTCCTTGGTCTCCCTTATCCCCTTTGGTCCCCCTGTTGCCTTTCTTGCCCCTCTCTCCCTGCAGACAACAGCGTATTAAAAAAGACACAATTTAGTCCTCTCTCATTAAGCCACACATCAGAATCAGAAGCAGCTTTATTGAAGAGAATTTAGTTGTTTTGGGTAAGGTTTCATCTATCAGGTATTCTTCCATTTATGTCATTTAGACAATAAGAAAACAAGTTATGTTAATTCGCTGACTGCTTGTCAGTGAAGTAGTTTTCAAAAGACAATATAATTGTGTTATGTACATTTAGAGTAAAAGGAAGGTAAGTAGAGGGAGTTAAGGAGTAGGGTTTAAGCTAGAAGCAGTTGGTGAGAAGGTTCATGTGGTTTTGTAGCTCCTGTAAACGCAGGTTTTGGAAGACTTGAGTAAGAAATGAGAAGGCTGAGGGATGAATTCATCTTATCATTGAAGTCATCTACTCAACAAAACATTAGATATGAAAGTAAGCAACAGGATCATGTCCAAAAATAAAAGCTCAAGAATAATGGAGACGTTTTAAGAGATGTTCTGAGTGGAGAGATGGCTCATTATGGACAATTATGAGAACATTTATTGCACGCATTATTTTTCTGTGTCAAAACGTGGCTCCCACATTGTTCAGAGATTCAGTTTCTCATGTAGCCGATGAATACATGTGTGTAATGTAAAGGGAGGACCAAGTAACTCTACTAGGACACTCATATTCCACTATTATTCAGAATGTGACTAAATGAATTTAATATGCATCATGTAAAGAGCATATTCCATTTGGGATATTCTGAATTAGGCTTCATTAGGACGGTAGCTTTTCCCGATTAAGAAATGTGGACGGTGCCGATATGATTCAGGTTTCAGGAGCATTCTTTGGACATGGTTCCTTCTGGATATCTGTATTAGTTTTGTTTTTTTTACGGCAGTTTGTGACTCAAGACCTCTCGTCTCTTTTACGGTCAGTAACTGACCATTTGGGGAATTTTATTCCTATGTTGAAGGATGCATATATGCTAGAATGTAATGAATAATGTTTGTTTTTATCGGCATAAGGCAAAAAAAATACTAATATAATGCAATATTTTCTGAATGGGAATGTAATGTCCAGTGCTATCCAGCCTGGACTGCAGGGTTCTCCTGGGCCTACACCTACACAACTAGAATCTATATACATCTATATATTATAGAATTTCTTCAAGTACAGTCAGGCCCATAAATATTTGGACATTGACACAATTTTCATCATTTTGGCTTTGTACACCACCACAATGGGGTTTGAATGAAACAATCAATATGTGCTTTAAGAGCAGACTTTAGGCTTTAATTTGAGGGTTTTTACATCCCATGAGGTGAACTGTGTTGGAATTACAACACATTTTATATGTGGAACCTCCTTTTTAAGGGACCAAAAGTAATTGAACAAACTAACACAATTGTCAATTTTAATACTTGGTTGCGAATCCTTTTCAGTCAAAGACAGCCTGAGGTCTGGAACCCATAGACGTCTGGGTTTCATCCCTGGTGATGAGCTCTAAAGCGTGATCTTTTAGTAGTTTGCAAATCATGCCGGGGACTCAACAATCTGTTTTAAAGCCACTGGTCACACGTTGAAAGGTTCCGCCTGAGCGTAACCTTTTCTAACTCTTGAGAAATTAAACTGTCTTAAGAACGATGGGCTTCTAAACATGCAACCCTTTTAATTGCGCAATAATCCAAATGTAGCATACAGTTCTTTAGGTGGTGGGGAGAGCACTGCTTGCAGGTTTAAGGGATCAGGGGTAGGAGGGACTACATGGAGGCTTGCAACAAGGAAGAGGTATTGGTAAGTAGGAATAGGAGAAGTGAAAAGGTGGAGGAGGAGGAGGTGTAAGAGGAGGGGGATTAACCCAGGACTACATTAGAATGCAGGAGGAGGAGGAGGAGGAGGAGGCCAAGGTTTGTGAGAGGGAGAGAGGGCAACCCCGGCAACAAAAAGAGCCACGGGCCACAGAGCAAGGTGGAGGGAAGGAAAAGGGGAGAGGAAGACCTGCGGAAACAAAGGGAGATAGGACAAAGAGTAAAAATAGCCACTCCATCCCAAAGCTTTGGCCTTCAGCACTTTCAACCGGACCCAGAACGGTATTCTTCTGCTTTCTGCAGCATCGCTCGTGTTTGACGAGCGGCCGGTTGAATGTGCTGAGAGCGCTTATGAAATGTGCAGATTTAAAAAGATGGGAGTGGAAATATTAAAAAGAGTCACAGGTTAATGGGAAGGAAACAGAAACATTCTCTTGGACGAAGGGTATGCGGACATTCAAAACAGATTCCCTGGAGATGAATAAAGGGTTTTACACAAAATCGTTTTTGCAGGGCTGTTTTACATATTCAATACCAACAAAAGGAATGTGTTTAAATATGCATATTTGCTTAATTTCTGAGAGTAAGAAGATGGATATCAATCTCATAAAGTACAGAGCATCTAGACATGATTGTTTCCGATTAACTCAAAGACTGGAATCGTGGATGGAGAGTTAGCCGGGTTCTGGCTAAAGGTGAAAAGTGAACAATTCATGCATCTGGTCATAACTTCTGGGTCGTATCTCTAAATTTTAAAGCATGGATTGCCAGTTATGGGCAAATATGTTGGTGTATGTAGAGGCACAATAAGATAATAGAATCCTTTAATTGTCCCGCAGTGGGGAAATGTATGAATGCTCCCAAACCGGACGACCTCACATCAATTTCCCCTAATACCGGTATATTGGAGTTTGTTTGTGAGGGATTAAAACAACAATATACTATATATTGTGAGTGAGTAGATCTGGTGGTAGATGTCTGTTTTTACTTTGGACCGATCCGGTCTGACTCCAATAATTAAACCTACTATATATCACCTTTAAAGTTGATATGATGATGGTGTCTTTCAGCATTATCTTTCATCTGGAGTCGTGTTTCTGGTCATCTGGCGAATGTTCAATAGTTTTGGTTTTTAAGGAAATATCTAGAGCAGCTAACTGCTCCACTATGTTCACCAGCTAGTCTATAACTGTGTCTGTTGCCAACAGCAACACTATGTTAAGTGGGCTCTACACAACAATGAGCTGACTTTTCATTTAAAAAAATTAATAACACAGAATAATTAAAAGCTTCAGCTTGATATTTCTCTCTGGACCAGCATCTCAGTCCTTAATTCTGTGTTATTCTTTCCACATGGACGGTGGCTGATCAGACATAAGATAAGATCATCCTTTATGAATCACGCTTCACACATCGTGATTTAATTCAATGATGTAAAAATATTGATTATTGCTGTTTTTAATGTACAGACATGAGACTGATATCCATCTCTCAATCTCAAGTGTAATCTGAACATGGAAAATTATGTCACATAAAGGTCAATAAAACAGTTTGATGCAAACCAACTGTCCAACACCAATTAATAAACCAATTAATAAAATTCAGATTTATCTCCTTTGATATAAGAAAAATAACTTCTGGACTATTGTCAGTTTTATTCATGTCATTTAATCTGTATAAAAGTATTCTGACCATCAAGACAAAGCCACTGCAAAATGAATACATTAGCCTCAGAAAGGCATCTCGATAAGAATTATTCAGGATCATAAAAAATAAATAAAAATCAAAGCAAATCAACTGACTTTCTTTTCATGCGTGATTTCAAAGAGAAAATACAGGTTTGTGATATTCAGCTCTTTAATTTTCTTCCTGCTTGAGAGCGTCTTTGAAGTCCTCACAGTTCTGCTCATGTGACCTTGTATGGCCCAATAAGGCAGATGCAACCGTAACATCAGAGGTAATATAATGTTTTGGATGCAGATACCAGCCTGGCTGCTTTTAATATGACTCACGAAGAGTTTAATTCAGTTGCTTGAATGTAATAAGCATGAGCACAGAAGTGAGCAGTCCTTGGTTCTGCTCTCTTTATAAATGGAAGATAATGTAGGTGGCATCTTACCCGGTTTCCTTTTAGTCCTTGTGGTCCAAATAAACCCTGCAAAAAAGAGAGAAAGAAACGTTGTCTTTGCTCTGTCCACGTTTGTCTCACAGATATGCATAATAAATACATTTAGGGAAAACACTACCGTTCAAAAGTTTGGTGTCACCCAGACAATTCTGTGTTTTCCATGAAAACTCAAAAAAATGCAAAATGAATATAAAATATAGTCAAGATATTAACAAGGTTATAAATAATGATTTTTGTTTGAAATAGAAATTATTTTCTTAAAACTTGTCGCTCAAAGGAAGGCCAGTTTTATAGCTTGTCTCACCAGCATAACTGTTTTCAGCTGTGCTCACATTGAAGGGTTTTCTACCCCTCCGTTAGTTTTCTAAGGCGATAACACAATGTACCACTAGAACACTGGAGATGGGCCTCTACACACCACTGTAGAGACTTATTAACAACCATAGAATCGTCATTTACCACGTTAAATATGTATAGAGCGTATTTATGATTAATTTAATGTTATCTTCATTGGAAAAAACAGTACTATAGGTAAATAGGGACATTTCTATGTTTTCTTTTTTTTCCCCAAGTGACCGCAAAATTTTGAACGGTAGTGTTTGCTTGTTTTCCATCGTAGAGCCTTCTTCAAATGGACCTGAGCACTGTGTGAAAGGATAGCTAGACATTAAAGAACACATACCCCTATACTACCTGCACTATGACACTTATCTTTGTATGGTCACAGAAATTAAAGTGATGATGAGGTTTTCATCTGAGATAACAAACAATCAAATATCGGTCAGTTGCTTTTCATTTTTGTAAAAAACCTTGAATGGATCTGAGGTCTTTGGGATGAAGACATATAACATTTGAGCCAGAAAGGTTTTACTTGAACCAAAACCAACCATGAAAGGTTTGATGGCTAAATGTGCTGAAACACAATTATTGTTCGAGGCAAACAGATTTCGGTGATATTTCGATGGATATTTAAAATGAAAATGGACTTACAGGGATGCCTTGAGGCCCGATTGGTCCTGGCAATCCTGCATCTCCCTTTTCACACTGTAGCGATGAGAGAACATATAAAACATATACATATATATATATATATATATATATATATATATATATATATATATATATATATATATATATATTCTCCTGAAACAATTTTTACTTCAATAAAAAAACTGAATTAAAACACATTAATACTCACTCTCTCCCCCTTTGGTCCTGCTGGCCCTAACACACCTGCTGGTCCTATTAGACCCTTTAAAAAACAGATCAGGGACAAATAAATACCTGTGAGTAAACACAAACAGAATAGCTCTAGAGAAGATTTCCTCGCTAAATGCCTCAAATCAGTAAATCAACAAGCTTTCTGGTGGAAATGAATAGATGCCACAAAAGGTACTCTCTTGGATCATTAAGATAATCTGGAGAGACGGGGCTTTGTTGTCTGTCCCGACACCTGTAGCATTAACACACCAAGCTTGTTGACTACCGTTCAAACGGTTAAAAAGAAGGGAAAAGGAATAAAATGTCAACAGCTGCAGTTATCTGTCAGGACGGGAGAGGAAGAGCTTTGCATCTCAGGCAGACCCAGAATGAGCAGTGCTGCGTGGAGGACAGCGATCCGAAGGATTCTGTGTGTCAACATGCAGCGAGGGCGTATCGGCATGCTCCTTCTCCAGAGCTTTGCAGCCCACTGCTGATAGAGAAGCACGAGGCAGGGAACCGGTGAGGCAGGGTTGAGGACTGAGGATTCACAGGATTGAGGATTCATAGGACCGAGGTTTGACCGGACTGATGATCTACAGGACTGAAGATTCTCAGGTTTGAGAATTTACAGGACTGAGGATTCACAGGATTGAGGATTCACAGGGTTGAGGATTCACAGGACTAAGGATTCACAGGATTGAGGATTCACAGGATTGACAATTCATATGACTGATGATCTACAGGACTGAGGATTCACAGGATTGAGGATCTACAGGACTGAAGATTCACAGGATTGAGGATTCATAGGACTGAGGATCTACAGGACTGAAGATTCACAGGATTGAGGATTCACAAGACTGAGGATTTACAGAATTGAGGATTCACAGGATTGAGGATCTAAAGGACTGAAGATTCACAGGATTGAGGATTCATAGGACTGAGGATCTACAGGACTGAAGATTCACAGGATTGAGGATTAATGATCAACAGGATTGAGGATTCACAGGTTTGATGATTCACAGGATTGAGGATTCACAGGATTTGGGTGTTCGATATCAGATGCAATGCAACATTCTCCTTTAGTTTTAGGAGACTAGAGAAAGATTTGAGGACATTTTGAAAGACTATTAGCATCAAGTAATGGAACACTTGATGTTCAATAGTTTAGCCCATAATGAAGATCAAACGTCACATCCGTAGTTATTTTAATGTAGTAGTTATATTAACCTAGTAGTTATATTTACTTAGTAGTTATATTAACTTCAGCACAAAGGTGAAACCATTTCTGTGGTTTTACAAACTTTTCCGAAACCTAACCCACGTTGTCTCCTGTTGATACGTAAGTTTATTTTGCAAAGACTGTATAAAAAAAAAACGAGCAGAAAACAATCCGTGTTGTATGAGGACACATTGTCAGTTTTCCTGATGTGATGTGAGGTCAAAGGTCAAGGATGTCGTATATGTACAGATCGTAAAGCCCTCTGGGGCAATTTTTTAATTTTTGATATTGGGCTATACAAAATAAATGTTTTAATGTTTAATTCTATTGATTATAAGGTGTATAGCCTGATCAATATTAAGCTTTTGAGGCAAGTACTGATATATATATTGATCTATTGATTCTCATAAACACACAAGTTCAAATAAATTAGTTTTCTGACTGATATGTTACGGTTGAAAAGGAGTCTTGTGTTGGATAACATATGAACTGCTTCTAAATGACCACACACATTTTGTTGGCTTGTATTGATATTTAGATTTACAGTTTCCTATTGGACAATATATCTGCTGATGCCAGTATACCAGCCACATGATACCGTGTGTCCATCTGGGCTGTGGGACGCTCTTCTTTCTCTCTTCTGGAATCACGACTCGGAGACAGAATCGTGCTGAGCCAACTCATACGACTAAATGAATACTAAAGCATGGGGGCATGAGGGGCAATAGATCACGACATTCTTCATCCCCGCTCGTCCTCAGAACCCAACCCTGACCAGTGCTGTCCTCACAGAGCTACTTCAGGAAGGAATAGAGACATGACGAGCATGGGCAGCAGGAAAGCAAGCAGATATGACAAGCAGACATAAAGCAAGCTGTAGCAAGGGGGGGGGGGTGGATGAAGAGGAGGAGGAAGGAGGGAGGGAGGGAGGGAGGGAGGGAGGGAGGGGGGGACTTGTGCCACTCACCACTGGACCCGGTCTGCCGTCTAACCCATGAGCCCCCTGTATAGCGTTGTACACAGTTAGAGAGCAGAGGTGATGGAGGGGGAGGAGGGGTGGGGGGTGGGGGGTGGGAGGGGGAGGTGAGTGAAGCTGTGACTCGAGTGACTTCAAAAACACGTTCAGATGATGAAACAAATAAAGGGTGAGGAAGTGGTGGAGGTGGAGGTGGAGGTTATAAGTGAGTGAGAGCAAATGTGTGAGTGACTCCCGGTGGATGACGACGACCTCGAGGGTGCAGCCCAGTGAGAGGCGCTCAGGAGGAGGAGGTGCTCAGTGTGTGTTAGTCCGTCTCACAATCAATTGGGACTTTTCCCAGTTTTTAGGGAATGTTACTTAAAACAGGGAGGAGCGGTGCATTTGTTTGGGACTATTTTCTGTGGTGGAATAATCCACATCGAGTGCTCTGTTCTCTGTTGAGTATGTGGACCAGCGGGACAGGGTCTGTATATAATGTCTGAGGCCGATAAACAACGACATAATATGTCAGGGTTCATACACATTTAGACCTGTGGATTTCCACGACCAAATATTTTGTGAAATGTCGGTGTATTAAAAAGTGAGAACATTTAGTATTCAAACTAATAATGAGTACTTGTCCATATGTAGCCAACCATGGTTACATCTACACTTTTTAAAAGGTGTTTTTCAGCCCTGGAAAACAACTTTTTTAAATTCCATGACTTTTCCAGGTGTTCAATGACCGTATGAACCCTGATATGTTCAAACACAAAAAAACGACCTGTCAAATAACTGTCAAGGTCTGGAGCTTTCATTCATCCAGTCGTCACGGTAACTACGATACCCGATGATCCAAGGAGTGTGTTGTCAAGTTAAATGAATGTAGAAACAAGCTGCAAATACTGAAACACTTTTAGTCATTCAAATCTAATTAATAACACAACATAACTCTTCAGGGCAAACAAATGATGACGAACACGATGATAACGAGTGAAATGCTAATGAAGCAGAATAACGCAGTCGGAATGTTAAAGCGAACATGGACACTTTGTTATAAGTCCTGCCCCCAAACGCAGACTGGCCAATCATAGCGTAGCATGGTCCTGGTCTGGCTCAGAGACCCCCATCAGTGGTTTCAGGTGTGTGCCTCCTCTCTCTCTCTCTCTCTCTCTCTCTCTCTCTCTCTCTCTCTCTCTCTCTCTCTCTCTCTCTCTCTCTCTCTCTCTCTCTCTCTCTCTCTCTCTCTCTCTCTCTCTCTTTATATATATATATATATATAGAAATGTATATATATATATATATATATTTTTTTTTTAAACATATATATATATATATATATATAAATAAATAAACATATATTCTAAAATATGTATTTAAAAAATTGAAATATATATATATATATATATAAAATACTAATTAGAGCCAGCACTTTCCAGTAGATGGCGATAATTACACATTCATGGATGAGTGCACACAAGTTTATGTTTAGACTAAACAGCTCATGAATCTGGAATTACGGTTAGATGTTTGTTGTGTCTGTGGCACACAGAAATATTGGATACAACTGCAGTAACGACTTTGAAGTCTTATGAACCAGCAGGAAGTGCAGTGTACTTACAGGGAGTCCAAGATGGCCTCTGTCGCCCTTGTCGCCCTTGTGACCCGACGCTCCCTTTTCTCCTCTGATGCCGATGCCTGGTTCTCCCTGAGAGACAATACAATGGAATCCCATTGTTACACTTAAATACATTGGATATCTATGATGTGTGTATACAACATCTGCATGGAGAAGCTGTTAGATATTATTTGATGGTATCAATATCTCACCTTAGGCCCTGAAAATCCTTGCGATCCCTAGATGGAGCAAACACAGTGGGATTACTGCACAATCTCTCCTGGATACCAGCTGTTGTAATATAGCAGTTCATACTATTGGAGGCACACCATAAATAATGCAAATACAAGATTAGCATGTTTTAAGCAAACTCTACTAATGGAGCTTGAGTTAATAAACAACAGTTCTCCTATTTAATTTATTTGAAAATCCATTTTATTTCTCCCCCGCTTATATGCAGACAATATTATACTTTACTTGTTTATGATGCCTGAGACCGAATACATTAATAATGAATTTAGAGTAATTTTGTATAGTTATTATCTCAAAAAGTTGAATGCTGCAGGGTTTGTTGTATAGGAAAGATATGCAAAACTATATATATATATATATATATATATATATATATATATATATATATATATATATATATATATATATATATACATACACATATAGTATATTTCAAACTTCAACCTGAGGCCTGATCAGCCAAATTAACTATAAACGGTGTATGTGTGTGTGTGTGTGTGTGTGTGTGTGTGGGGCCTTTCAGCCTGGGCTAGAGTTAAGGTTCAGTGGTTTGATGGCATGTATGACTCACTGCTGGGCCAACTGGTCCTGACGGTCCTGGGGGCCCTGGAGGTCCATAAATCTAAATACATACAAAGCAAAATGTTTCAATTCAGATTTTTTTTTTCATATAACATGCTGGTTCTAATTTACCACAAATTGCACAAACCCGATGTGCGCGTCAACGACTAACCCTTACCATTTCTGACCTTCCTCCTTGTCCAGCTTCACCTTTCGGACCCTGTGGCAGGAGGTAAAGACACAGAGAGTCACATGCCAACGTCAGTCAAACCAGTAAGGGAATGAAAATGAGACACCGCAGCACTTTTTCCAGCATTTGGGGGGGAATACAAAATATATTCTCCTGTTCCCCCTTTTGCCAAGTCAGACACTGCTTCCAGAAGGATGCAGCCTGAGGGGCAGCACTGCCTACCATTGAGCCAGGTAATCCAATAGGGCCCGAGGGCCCTGTAGCCCCATGTTCACCCGTAGGGCCGTCTAAACCCTACAGAACAAGAAAGGGAAGATGGACATCACGATAAGGGCAGATGACTTTTTATTTGCTCCGCCCCGATGGAGAAGTGTTAACGCGACACGTAGAGACAGAATGACATGCTGCTGTGGAAAAAAAAGAACAAAGACGTCTTTAAGAAAGGGACCTTAAATTACTTCTGCTGTCATCTGGAGGATAGAGAAAATTTAAGATTTTCTTTTAAAACTCAAAGGGGCACAATGCCGTCACAGGAAGAGCCAGAGGTTCCCGACCCCTGATGTACACGATGCGTGTGTGCTAGACCTTTAATTTATATGCAACTCCAATGTGACAGAAAAGACACGGTGGTGGTTGGAAGGCGCTCTGACCGGGTTGGTCTGCCTTGGTGTCGTATCCGGCCTTTTCCTCTTCACCAAGCTGCTTCCTTTTATTCCACTTCCTCCTTTGCCTTGCTTTTGCTTTTTTCAATGAAGTTAGCAGGATCAGCCAATCTTGCCTTTTCTTGTGTCCTCTATTTTTCTCGAGGTCAAACGGTATATTTCGCCAACCCTCTCTTATTTCACATGGTAATTTGGCCTTCCCATCTTCAGACTTGATTTGTGGCCACCTTAAGGCCTTGTCAATGTAAGTGCTTGCCATCATCAGCTCATCTCTATAGTTCTTCTGAAGCAAGCAGTACAATTTGTCAGTTTTCTGTTCAATAGCTTGTTCAAAAGCTCTGATAAAGGATGTCTAGGTAAGTGGATCAGATTGCCTTTCAGGGTTGTGTGTCTGTCTTGGCCTCACATTTTGTGGCTCTGTAGACTGCTGCAGCCGGGCTGGAACCGATCCTAATTACTTTGCATTGCTACTTAAGGTGCAAGCAGTTGGTTAGTTCTCTTCCGTCACTTCATCAGCCTCATTCACACATTCATTATATTACATTATTACATTACATGTCATTTAGCAGACGCTTTTATCCAAAGCGACTTACAATAAGTGCATTTCAACCTAGATTACAAACTAAGAACAACAAGAATACAGAAAGTAACATTTCCTCAACATAGTCAAACTACAAAAGTACCATAATAAGAGCTATTTAAGAGCCACTGAAGCGTTTTAATCCAGATATAGTCGGAAAAGGTGCGTTTTCAGTTTCCGGCGGAAGCTGTAAAGACTCAAAACGTTCAACAATGGCGCGCAAAGTAACACCGGCAACAAATATACTTTTTATATTGGGAGCATTTAGGATCCATGGCACTAAATCCATGAATCAAAAGCAAAACACAGGCTCATTCCTGGGGTCCCTTCCAAGCTAGGGAGTCTCTAATTAGGTAATGAGAGGGAAGCTGGAGAAACCAAGGCCTTCCCTCTGGATAATGACAGATGTGGGTCTGTGATGTGGTGTGGGATGGTGTGTGGTTAACGTAGTCACTCACAGGTGATCCAGAGGGACCCTTGTCTCCCTTGTCCCCTTTGGTTCCTGAGAAGCCCATGACCCCACTCTCCCCTCTGGGACCTTCGGGACCGGCCGGGCCTGCAGGGCCGTACTCTCCGGGCTTTCCCCTGGGCCCCTAGAACACAACAGAGGTCACGGTCACCCCGGTTAATGTTACCATGATAGAAGCTACATTGAGATGCAAAGGAGTCAAGCATCCCTCATTGCCATTACGCAACACGGGAACGCACAAGGAAACAGTTGTAGCCCGTTTGCTACGCAAGAAAAACTAAACGACAAAAAAAACATTATATGCATTCCTCTTTTTTATTTAAAGTTGCATTAGAAGGAATAATCAAATTATTTTGTCGGATACCTTGGCTGACATAAAATATTCAACATCAGGAGAAAAGTGAAATCTAAAATGGGAGCTTTAATCATCATTCATCACTGCAATCAATTGATTGCCATCATCATGTAGATCTATGAAAAAGGAATTCAACTTCCTGATTAGAAATATGGAGTACTGCTCGAGTATTACCTTCTCTCCGTCCAGTCCGGGAGCACCGGGCAGACCGACTTCACCCTGAGGACACATCAACATATTACCGACGAGGCAAAACACACTTCTGTTGGGAAACGTCTGAAAATCATCACGGCAGAAACTACTTTATCTTCCATCACAACAATCTCAAGAAGAGTAGAAGAATTATGTCTTTCCATGTATTTGATTGCGTTTCTGTAAACGTTAAACACTAAGGCGGGGCCAGTGTGATAAAAAACTGTATTAATGTATTTGCTACCAACAAGTCATACGGACAAAAAAATAGACACAACAGACAAGAAACACGCAACACGAAAAAAACTAAACCAGAAGACGCCCCATAAAATCCAGTGTATATATTGTATAGTATTGCCACATGATTTTCATTGAATTTACTATTTAAAAAGTTATTTTAGAATATTCAGAGTTCATGTTAAATAAGCATCTTTGTACAATACACATAATCACGAGCAAGGATGGATGATGTTGTCATCTACCCAAACCCAAAAGTCAACGTTAAATGATCATGTAACTTAAGTAATGCCACTTTTAACACCTGTATCATTTCAGTTTCATACTAAAATAATGATCATGCTAAACACATTTTATAAAATCAAATAAAAATAATAATAATAAATAGTCCAGCGTTGGGATCAGGGGCAGAGTAGATAAAATGTGTCCCCCGGGTCCCCTAACTGGTCACTCTGTCCATGGGACAAATACAACATTAACACACAAACAAACACCCCAAAACAATATATTGAACTATTTTTAATGTACGAATTGTGGGTCATCTTTTACGTGCAGTGTGTAGTGAAATAGTGTAAGAACATAATGTGTCAATTGGCATTCCAAAATGTCTCCTACCTTGGTACCAGGGAGTCCAGGGGTCCCTGAAGTTCCAGGTAATCCAGGGGGGCCCTAGGAGAAGATATTATGTCATTAAATATTAATATTAAATAAGTTGTACTATTATTTCTAAGCTTGCGTGTTTTTGTAAAACTTAGAAAGTTCTTACCATCAGCGGTATGTTGCGAATATCCTGTGGAGGAATGTTAAATGTTACACTATTCTTTATTTGACTCTTTACTGTTAATACATGGAAGGAAAATAACCACTAAATATTAGTTACATACATTTTCGTTGTTGTGGATTTCAGCCTTGCCTGGCTCCCCAGTTTGGCCTGGAGGACCCTAGACAGTGAAAAATAAAAAGTGTTATCGACATCAACATTATGATTCTGAATTGGACATGTTGTCTTCTCTGTATCAATATTTGCAAAAAAGTAATCGTGAGTTTGGAAGTCCCGACTTACTCTTGGTCCAGCTGGGCCTTCGTGGCCTGCTTCCCCCTAGAGGTTAGATGAAGGTATAACACTTAGAGTCTCCATAAAACATTCATCAATTAATAAAAATACAAAAAAAGCCTTTTCATCTCACCTTGTCTCCCGAACTACCCGTGTCACCCTGTAAGATACATATACAGTCACTTCATTAGGCACGAGTGTTATAACGATGGTTGGGGGCTTCACTGTACATGCTGGTATTTATTCTCTCATATTACTATTCCCTTTACCTTGATTCCCATCAGGCCCGGCATTCCTGGTGATCCCGGTTCTCCTTTAATTCCCTGGGCTGCGACGCTCGGTTCTCCTCTCTCCCCCTGCCATACACAGAGAACACGATTATTAACCAAACAGGAACAACCATCAATAGATTAATAGATCAATGGATTGTTGATGTCTAATATAATGCGGGCACGCTAAAAGTAGGTTCCACCAATCTTGAAGAACTTGGAAGACAAATTAAGTTAGTATGCGAGTAAGTACTGTGATGTCATGAGAGGAAGTGTCATCAATGGGAGATATATCCCCTTCCACTGGTTGACTACAATCCATCATGGCAGCTGGGTCATAAACTACAATCCCCATACTCAGCAGGGCAGGCTGCTGCCCAGCTGAAAAAGATCAGCTGATTACCTGAGGGGAGCCGGCATGAGGAGGGAGAACAAAGGAGAGGAGGGGATGAATCAGAAGAATATTTGTTTGTTTTGTGTACTGACTTTTCTGCCGGAGTTAAGTTGATCTTTTTTCAGACAGACTTTTGAGTTGTGAAACCACTGCTCGTCGTCCTGATTTGTGCACCCTCGCCTCACAATCCGATCCCGTCCCCTCAAGACATCACAACACTCATAAATTAAGATTATTTGAGCATTTCTGTACATTCCCAACAAATCAGACAATCCAAGACAATCCATTCTCCTTTGATTGAGACTGATTTAACAGAAGGCATATATGAGTATTCTTTGAAAGCACATGGTGACACATGGTATGATGTGGTTTGCACAGAGCAACGACAGAGAGTTAGCTTCCCCCCTTCTGAAGCAGTCATTGAAGCTGGCTAATTGCGCCACACCCAAAGAGACCAAAGCACTCCAACAAATGGCAAGGCGAGCACAGCTGACAGAACAATCGGGTGAAACAAAGCACATTCAGCGGTATCCGGAGCGTTGGCCAGTCACAAACACAAAACACGGATGTGACGAATGTCTGAGGACACGGAGGGATGAGGGTGACTGACAGAAGGACAACCAGGCAGCAATGCTGCTCATTCCATTCCAGGCCTACCCTGTAGCCCCTCTTGCCTGGGATGCCAGGGGTACCAGGGAGGCCAGCTTGGCCCTTTGCAGTGGAAGAAAGACAGTTATGGCCCCCTGATCCGATTTGGTATGTAATAACTGCCACACACAAACACACTGCTCATTGACAACTTTACCTTGAACCCAGAAGCGCCCGGGAAACCCGACCCTCCCTACCACGGCCAAGATGACATAAAGGTCAAAGATGGTTAAAAAGGAAGAAAAAGGAAAACAGTTGATATATAGTTATTTTTCTTCAAGATATTGAAAAAGACATGCAGACACATCAAGATATGCATGCAATACATGTGCTAACTGGGCACAAGAGAAGGGACCATAGGGCTTAAGGGGTCTTGGACTTGAGCCTCTGTACGAGGAAGTCAATCAAATCTACAAACACATACAAACCAGCCATAATGAGATGCAAATTGACTCTAGACTGCATCTCGGAGTATTGTTTGTGTCTCTGACATATGGGAGTAATAATTCACTGCACAATATGACTGCAGCACACAACATTGTGAACTGATGACAAAACATGCTTCTCTCAGTCCTCCCAATGTCTCACTGTCTGTACATGTAGACGGAGAGAGGAAACACTACGAGAGCCTTTACGTTGGTCTGTGTTCTCGCTCATCTTTGCACATGAATGAGTAGAAGGTTTAAAGACGAGGAACAAGCACAGACACAGCTGGATGGTCGAGGGAGTTACAATCCTCTTTGCCCCAGTGGAACCAGTAGGCTGCCAGCTGGGTGTCTGATGAGACTTGAATTAAATGTCTCGTAGTTGTAGGCAAATTGGGATTGCTCGTGTTTTCTCAGACTGTTGTGGTTTGCCTGCAGTAAGCATTTACGGTTGCATTTTAATCACCATAGCAGTTAGTTTGGTCATATTAAGAAGATAAGATGTCACAAGAAGGTGAGAGCTTCTGCATGTGATTCATTTCAAGACATATATGCTGGAAAATGCACATTTTAACCTGAGTAATCCATTATCACTGTGCAGAAAATGGCAGTTTATGTTATGAAAGTGCATCCATTGATAATTGGAAAATGCAAAGTAAATCGGTATAAATCAACAAGTATATGTCCATTATTAACCAATAAACCAGATCAGGAAGCCCCACATTTGCAGTACATGTATTTATCAGTATATGTATACAGCATACTTCTATTAGTACGACTACTCATAATACTGCGAGTACTGCTGACTCAATCTACTGATACTACTCAAGCAAACTGTAACACTGAACACTGCTATTACTTGCCTCAACTTTTCTTTCAGCACGATAGAGACAATAGGACAATCATTCATTCTTGGCTATTGTCATCACTCTATCCTGGGTACTGAAGCCCTCTGCAGTTCTAATCACACGTATTGATGATGTAGTTTATGATTAGGATGGAGATTAAAGAAACCACATCAGGACATAGTGTCTGTTGGTGAGAGTTCGTAGCTAGATGAAAGCATTGCTTGATCTCAGTTAGTCCTCCTACCCTCAGAAGGTCCTGAGAGGTGATGGCATTAAATGCTCAGAGGAGTTCATTAGAGACGATCCCAAACAACCAACTGCCCCAAATGGGAATCTGCATCTCTCTGTGAGCCACGACTGCTCCAATCAGCTTGTTTCATTCCCCTCGTCCTAGAAAGTCGGTCCTTCATTCTATTTTAACATCTCTCTTTGCGAGACATACAGGAAGGTCGAGGCCTGTCACACTAGCAAGTCTTGATTTATCAATATGCTAATCTCTTTTTTTTGAGGGCATGCAGCCACAGGCTTTCCACTTCAGAGAACAAGTATGGAGGGATGAGTTTGAACCAATCACTCACCCTCACACTCACAGGAAGTGTAATCACCTTCAAATGATGCTGCAGGAGGGCTTGTTTTCATTCCCTTTGTACTGAAGCCAAGTCGTCCTGTCACACTCGGTTTCAGAGGGAGGACATACTGTAGAGACGCAGCTACTCTTTGCCAGAGATTTGGAAATGACTCATAAGGACAATTTCATGTGTCAGTGTTGGGATACAAAGCTCCCTTAACATTAAGAGCACCTACACATTGTACATCAGTTAGCCAGTGTCACTAATGACACACTGACACATATGATAGAAATGTTTTAAAAAATAATATTAATTTAAAAAAAAAATCTACATCACATGGATGCTAGGAAGCACCTTTGCCTAACGGTAAAGGCCAATCAAAAGTTTTTTGATCAGATTTTCTTCAAGTAAACAAGAACATTAACAGGTTAATTTTCTCGAAACTGAGTACCGCTAATTATTAATACCAACAGTGTCCTAATACATGTTAAATACAAGTGTGCTGTTATTGTACACTATGTGAGATTGCTGTTCAAACAATCCACAATCTAGGGCAAACATATGTATTATGTGAGGTACAATATGTTGATAAATTACCACTCCTGTACTTGTTCTGGCCCGTATCCTGTTCCCGGACCCCTACCCTTCACATGTGAACCTGAATGATCCGCTACTTGGGTTAAGTTATGTTACCAGTTTGTGACCTGACTTCCTTTTTGGACGATGTTTGTGTGTTTTTACAGCCTTTTGCTGGCATCCGTAAGAGTTCGTTGACCGTTCACTATAGTGCCGTAATTCATTCTGCTCTTCCTTAGTGACAGCATCCAGGTCCTCTTTCCTCTTTGTCGATGGAATGTGACATTGCATTCCTGCTTGGTCCACTACCATCCTCTACCCTCATAACTGGACAAAGCTGAAGAAGTATTGGGAGTAAATATTTGTTGATAATTTGTGCACAAATTCATCAAACTAGTAGGCTTTTAAGAGTGCTAGTAGTATATCTTGCATACAATGTACCAAAGAGAAAGGCTTCACGTAATCTTCCTCTGGGGACCATGGATATCTGGACAAAATAGTTGTCTTAGGTACCTCACCCAATATAAATACTGTTAGTATTAGTCTAGTTAGTTCAGGAGATTCAGATTTCTAAAAAAATACAGTTAAATTAAGTGATAGAGACACATAACAAGAAAGGCTGCATACAGAGTTATGGCAACTGTAAAGAGTTATAGGGCACAGTGGGTGATTGGAGAACTTAACAGCTGTCTTCCCCTCTGCTCCATAATATTTCCTCCAGCTGGGTTGCTCATTGATTTTAATTTACAGTGAAAGGAAAATGACAGAGATACCTTTTCATTTGTTTAAATAGGTGTGGCTGTTGGTACACACTCTCCTTGGTAATGAAATCCACACTCTCTTTCTGTCGTATATTGCTGTTCCCAGAAGGAAAGTCATATCAAAGCTGCTCTCAAAGACGGAGCTTATTAGATCAGCTGAGAGCAAAAAGAGTAGAGTGATTCGCCAGAGTGACAGATGGGAAGAGGTCTTGGGGTGGTCGTTGGGTCTGCTTCTTTTATGGCTTGACTTTGGTCTGTTGGCTGCTGGGAACTTTGGAACTGAAGAGGTTGAGTCTACCGGAGTCATTATTTGTGGTCAGCGCCAAGCAGATATTTAATGCTCTTGTCTATACCACAGAACCTCTATACCTGGCCCTTTTTATTTTACTCTGGTACATCAGCGGCCAGCTCTCTGAGATTATACATAGAACAGACTTCCCCCGGGTATATGGTAGCCTCAACTCCTTATGTGACCATACATTGAAGGATCGGCCTGCAAAAGCAATTTCACTTTATTATTTTACAATAAAAGCCTTTCCAGATCCCTGCTTCCAATAGGCAACGACGAATATGCACTTTCTTTGAAGTTTTCTGCTTTTTACTTTTTCTTCCCCCTCCCCATTCTTTCATTTGTTAGGCTTAATGGAGAAAACACACATATGACCGCCACTGCTACTGCCATGCTACTGTAGCCAAAAAAGAGCTGCTGCAGGTCAGCATGGGACTGGGACTCCTTCGTGTAGTCTGCATGGAAGTGGACAGGGCCCAATGGAAGCATGTATACCCTTGAGGCACTCGTAGGCGACAACCTACGGGTCTGAAAGTGAAGCCGATGCGGAAGTTCCTTGAACCTGCATCCGTTCTAATCTCTGTAGTAAAAGTATGTCTGATAGTATAGAAGTCTCTAGTGTCAACTCTTCTTTAATACAGCATGATGTTCATTTTGTTTATTATACTTTTGTGCATGGCTACCCTGACAGGTTGCTTTATAACCGTAGTCTACATACCAATGGGTGATGTCTTTTTTGGTTTGTATTTCAGGAACACGGAGATGTTTCTATTAAATAGGATACTAACAATTTTTAATAGAACCAAAAGACCAGGGCCAAGGTGTCAGGAGCTACAATACTAAGTATACCATATGTCCTCTCAAATGGATTTAAATTCATGACGGATTTCAGGATACTTTTGACGGCCTTTTTACTTTGCGATACATTTTCAACGAGATTTTATCCAACTGCAGCCGCCACGTCTGTGATCTCGCCATGCATAAATAGATCTTGACACGCCACACACAAACGCCATGCTTGGCTTTCACTCTACCTTCACTCCCTTCTCTCCTGGGAAACCCCTCTTTCCTTCATCTCCCTACAGAGTGGATGGAAACATCAGCTCAGAGATCAGACACGCCCTTTCAACCAGAGGAAAATCAAAAGGCAAGCAGAGGCTCGGGGGAATAAAGGAGTATTCCTTCAAGACGTGAACTGACAGGAGGAGATCTAAATCTTCAGAGATGACATCGGGGCCTTCTATCATGTTGGTCCCTGAACAGAGGCGGCAAGTAGTTGCCTTGTAAAGATGCTAAGCAGTACGTAGCGGAGGGGTGATTTTTCCTCCAGATGAGTAAGGCATGTAAGGCAACATTCTTACTTATTACATGCCCCCAAAGTTTAGCAATATGAAATAGCTTGTGACATATTGGATTAGACAATATTTGGACTAGAAAACTCCAATCAGATGCATTTGAAGACTCCAGTAATTTAAAAATAACAGAAAGTTGTTCTTTAGAGAAGATACTATTGTCGGTACAAGCACAGGTTGTTTTTGGAGTCTGATTGAGAGAGTTTAGAGGGGATTGGACTGGAAGTATTGGCTATGGCCCTGAACAGAACATAGCAAGTGGTCTGTAACTTTTATTGACAGCT
Organism: Liparis tanakae; assembly: GCA_036178185.1. Lineage (NCBI taxonomy): Eukaryota > Metazoa > Chordata > Actinopteri > Perciformes > Liparidae > Liparis > Liparis tanakae. The sequence continues at coordinate 20,073,661 of CM070100.1, read as the reverse complement.
GTGCCTAATATTTTGAGACACTTAATACAAATTAAAGGTAAAATAACGTACCTTAATTCCTTGGTCTCCCTTAACTCCCTGTGAAGCAAAGCAGAGGCAAATGTGTTAAACGTAACAACTGATAACAATCGATCCACTAGATGGAGCAGGAGCTCCTTCATGAGCATTATAGAGAGCAGCAAGGACTGTTTAAAAAACCTCACAGAATGGATATGCAAACCGAAGGAGAATTTGCATTTGTGATTTGTTGTGCAACCTCTGAAACAGATAATTGTGTATGCGTAAGCCTCTCCTCTGTCCTCTAAGTGAACCTCTACTTGGTCCTGATGTGCTCATAAAGCTTGTGGCAGAAAACAGAATCAGGGTTCTAGGTCGAGTTCGTGGGAAAACAAAGTGAGACGGAAGAGCGGTTAAAGTTTATACGGCAATAATGTGCACAGATGCTCCCAGAAACACAGTTCTTCCAGAGATGCCGGCCTTAAAACTTCAGGCAGAATCTCCCAAGAATTGACAGTCATGTACGATACTTTGTTGGGACAGCAGCAGCCAAACTGCATGACTGATATGTTCCACTTTAATATTTTACTAAGAAAGTAAAGTGCAAGGGGGAAACTAAAAGTCATGAATTATCTATAGAAATATAGCGAAACTATATAAAATGTGGCTTGTCTATCGCCCTTTTCTCTCTGGACAAGAACGGCAGTAACGCCCACTATCATGTAGCTCCTGTCTTCAGGAGGAAAGATACAATCAGCATTGATTCCTGGGACAAATGACGGGTCTTCTGCAGCTCCAGCTCCGATCATTAGTGATGGAAACGTGACACCAAGGGGACAGGCCGACTTTCTCCCCCAGCTTCCACTTCAATGCTATGTGAAGAGTGTTGGGAAGTATAATGAACACAATTCCGAGCATATGCTTTGAGTTTAATCTCAACCTTTTGTCGCAGACTTTTGAACAAAACAGTTATACATGAAAAGGTTTTGAATACCGTTGAGCCTTCAGGACCGACTGGGCCAGCATCCCCTTGATCCCCCTGTGTCGGGACAAAGGGATAAATATTAGAAAAATGAAGACCAGCAAAAGAGACGGATCATTTGTTGAAGCCGCTGTCATCCTGAGGCGCTGCTTTCGTTCGTATCTCTTCTTTTCTCTAAATTATCAACTTACTTGATTTATAAAATTGGATATCGCATCCGCCCAAATCAAAACAACCATAAATGAAATACAACTTCCTTTTGCCACTGCATTAGTCCCTAACACATGAAAGACAACCAAGGGAAATGAATGGATAGTGTTTTATGACCTGTGATAGAAAACCCATCTATCACTCAATGGATAATGTGCACAGTCGTGTATAGATGGATCATGTGGTGGAATAATTATGTCCTAGCCAATCCAACCACACCCTGGATTCTGCTGACCAGCTTTTTTGTTTTTAAGTGAAAGATAGCTCACCTTTGGTCCCGACACACCTGGCTCCCCCTATAGACATAAAACAAAGTGTGTGCATAAAAAGTGCATATGCAGCCAATGTAACACATGAAGTATTTTAAATTGAAAAGTATACAGACAGCAGTTAACTGAGGCTTCAAACTCACAACCCCCCCCCCCATCTGCTTCACTTGTTTTCCACAGTGTGAAGCATTTACAGGACTCTGGCATCACAATCTACATTCCCCCTTTTAAATCATCTGTGACCATGAATTCTTTATGTGGAGATCTACTTATTCAATCCAAAGGAAACACGGTGATGTGTAGAGTTTCTGTCGTGTAGGTGAGAGACCAAGTGGAACAATCCTGAGCTGGTCCCCGTTTAGCTGGCTTCATTTAAGTGTGTTTGTCTGTAATAACTAAAAGTCAACATCAGAGTTCAAAGCCTTCTCTGTGGCCTAAACAGAATCACAAAGTTATAGCTATTTTATAATTACATTATTTATCACAAATACACTACATGTATTAAAAATATTTTTCAGATTAAAGTACATGGAGATGATAGCGTGGATTGTCATAGTCTTCAACCAATCGGATCTTTAGTTTGACATGCAGGGTGTATTCTGGGCTTCTGAGAAGGCTTCAGTACTTCATCTTTAACATGCGCTGTGATTGGTCGGTGAGCCAGAGTGACTTTTGTCCAACATAACTCAGTAGCAATAAGAAGAGTTCATGTTGAAACACATGTAAGAGAAGTTAAGACATTTTTATTGTTTTGCTGAGTGTAGTTTTCTTTTACCTAGCTGTTTTTTTAACACTATCACGGAAAGAGGCAGAGAAATGGAAATAAATGTAACTGGTTCTTGTATATGTGTCATGTGAATGTGAGGTGTTTACACAAAACAAATAATAACCTGTAACTGTGGTGTCATAATGAGGTTATTAGGTTGTTAAGATGGCACAGAAGACCCAGGTAGAAAATGGCCACTAGCGATGCTAATCAAGTTTTCTAGAATTGTAATTTTTGTGTTAGGATAGGAAGAAGAACATTTTTACCTTTAGTCCTGGTAAAAGCTGCAGAGACAATGCAGAAATCACAAGAAGATTAAAGTCACACCAACAAACCTTTACTAATGAGATGATTCTAGAAAAGAAAAAAAATGGAGGACTCATTGAACCAAAGCTTACCCGCGGGTCTTTTCCTGGTTTGCCTGGTTCACCGGGTTTACCCTGGATGAAAACAACACACTCTTTACACAGAATCTACCAGTTCCATGATGGCATTTACATTTGCAAAGTTCATGAAAATAGTGACTATTGTTTTCTGTACAGGGACTCAAATTATCTGGGGTTTTGCTTCATTTAAAAGTAGACTTCAGACTTTCCTCTTTTACAGTTATGGCTGAATGAGGTTTGCCCTGGTCAGCCCCTAGAGATGCTGCTATAGGTTTATAGGCTGCTGAGGGACGTTTTAGGATACACTGAGCACCTATATCCTCTTCTCTCTCTACTTATGGATGAATTTAAATATCTCCATCACACATTATTAACTAGGCTTCCTCCCCAGAGTCTTTGTGACTTTACTTCTCGTAGGGTCCATTGGACCTGGCTGGGTCGGATGCCTCTTGCCTGGTGAGCCGGCCTCCTGTCATGGCCCTGCTGATTCGTAATTTGTGATATTGGGCTATTAAAATAAACTGAATTGAATTAAAATCTGATTAACATCAGTTTACGCTGCTTTTGATTCTCTGTCCAACAACTTGTGGACGGTGGCTATTTAACAGATGTCAAGGAAGACTGGTTTGAACTCACCATTGGGCCACTGGCTCCATTCAGACCTGAGGTTCCTGGGAGTCCGGGGGGTCCTGGAGGCCCCGCAGGTCCCTGCGCTCCAGGCTCACCCTGCTGGGAGACCTCGAGTTACAATCTGCCATGCTGGAGCACATCTCACCACACTGACCATGCCCACACAACAACCTCACACAACACCACAAAGCACTGCAGAGCGGGGGTTGCAGAGAGGAAGGTTAGCTGGGGAGCAGGCCAAGCGTTTGTACTGCAGTGCTGAGCAGGAAGATTCATTCTTGACCTTTGGAACACATATGTGGATAAAATATTCCAAATTCAAAGATCCTTCTTATCCAGGGCTCGTACAATATCCAAAGGCCAACATTAAGCCGAGTCAGGTGCCGGGACATAAAAAAGGAGCCTTGTGGTAGTCTTAGCAAGTACCCTGGTCCAGATCAGGTGTCTATGGATATGAGACCGGAACTGGTCACGGCATGAGCTCGTCAAGATGTGAGCTCAGTGCAGAACCTTCTGGTTGATGACTTTGATACCTTCCTTGTTGATGTTGCACCTAGCTGCCAGACCCTAACCCAGCATGGACCTGGGAAAGTAGCAGAGCACCGTTTCCGGCCCAATCTCACTCCCAACTGGTCGATGCTTGGTCTTTGGCTCTACTCTTCAAACTATGACTTTGAGGTTCAACGTTTTGTTGAGTCTAGCTTCACTTTTGGATGTACAGTTTATTTCCAATAAACTTCTGACTTACAGGCAACAGAACCCCTTGGTTAGGTTCTGGAAAAGTGCTCAGTGGAGTTGACTGACCAACGACTCAGGTCATTTTTGAGTCACGTGACAAGTCTTGTTTTTTTTGTTTTAGTTTAGCATGAAACAAAAAACACATGGCTTTTGGTTGTTACTTGAATTTCCATGTTCACAGAAAACATGCAGTTTCTGCTCATTACATGCATCTAATCTCTTCTAAAACTTCCATTGTAGGTTTACTTAGTTTAAACTTTATGTACACAACAAAACTACGTGGTTAGGCTCGGAAAAGATTGTGGTTTGCGTTAAAATATATATTTTTTTCGTAAACTAAGTACCTTTGTTACATAACTAGATAACTTCACATAATTTAAGTAGATGGGTAACAACACTAATGTACACATTGACTTGGAGCAGTGATTTGACCCACTAAACCTCCCCTTTCTCCCACTTTACACTATGTCCGTGGCTCTGAGGGTCTCACAATGAGGTGGTCGCTGAACGCCAAGTGCCTCTCAAACTGACACTGAAAGGTCATCAAAGTCATCACAGCAGCAACTGAGAAGAGGTCAAAGTTACGGACCAGGAGTCAGTGGACAGTGGCAGAAAGATCAAGGGAGATATCCACAGATGAGGCCAAAGTCCGTCTTTGAAGAGAGACAGGGGGTCACTATGCGACATGTCAAGTTACCGAAAGGTGCTATTTAGGTCACCGGAGCACTGACAAAGGCAAATGAGGCAAATGGAGTTGAAAGGTTCCATAGAATTGAGTGCTTTCTTTTTCGAGACTGCTTTTGATAAGAGAAATGTGTGACATTGATGTAGATCTTTCTCATAGATCTCTTAGATCTCATCTAGATCTCTTGGAACACTTGCCGTCAAATGTACTCCAGCTTGTATAAGTTTAGCTTTACGTGCGAATCATAATAATTGAAATGAATGAACGTCATCTTGACATTGATTCTTCCTGCTACTCTGCTAGAAGGCCAGGACCCTTGGGATTTGGCTCAAACCAAAGCCAATACTGACCTAAATTTAAAAAGAGCTCAGGATATGAAGAGAATAAATACACCTCCGCGGGTGAAATGAATTTGTCTGGCAGCTACCCGTCCAGAATCTGCTCTTCCTTTGTCTCCTGCTAATAGTAATTTCCGCTATTCACTGTTTGGAGCTCATAAGTTTCTTACAGTCAATATTTTTTAGTGAAGACACTTCATATGTATTATACAGGGTGACAAGTTTGCATGAAATTGAATGCATTACGCTAGAGTGAATGATATATTTGCACATGTGTTCCGACTTAGAGAGGTTCCTAACACAAGGAGTTGGCCTTCCTTCAGTCACTCAGCAATCACAGTGTTATTGTAGGAGAACACACATGTACAGTAGCCCAGGACCAGGGCGCTCTGCCAAGCTTCTAATCTAAGATATTGGACAACCCATCTGTCCATATTAGATCCATATATTCCTCTTCAGAATGTGTCCAGATATGATTTATGTCTTTCGACATGTTGGGATTTACTTTGGGGTTATTGGTACCGATGTGCTGCTCTCCACCATTTGACCACATGAAAGGAAATTCTAAAAGGAAAAACTAAACTGCCATAATTCTATTATCATGATGGAAACCCCATTTCATCAGATGGTCAATACTGATTGTCTGATATTTGATTTATCATGAGGGGGTAGGGGCGCAATATGAACTGTGTACAGTTTCCTAGTCCATCTTAGAATTTTCAAAGTAAGCCAAAGGGCTTTTTGTGTGTGAGAAGCTCCTCAGACCTTAACAGTACGGTATTTACCATAACCACAATCCTTCGCTAATATAGTTTTCATGCATTGTAGAAAGATATTAGCCAGGGATTCAGGAGGATCATTAATATCAACGTCCACTGACCGGTGGGTTGATTTTGCGTGAGCAAAATTTGTCTCTGCAAATAGGTACAGCTGCATTTCAATCTGATATATATTTACAGTCAATGTTTTGGTTTTTTTAGTACTTCTTCTAAAATCTTTTTAAAATGAAAAGTCAGATTATTCTCTCTGGGAGTACTCAGCTTGAAAGAAAAAAGAATCAGTTAAAAACTGGGGGTGTGAAGTTTAAAAGTCAGCCAATGAGATGCCACCAAGTTGCATTTTGGGAAATTCGGGTTTGACACTGTATAAGAGGATTGTTAAATTTGATAACAACTTATTTATTGAATCTACTTTGCATGTTCTCCTCTTTCTTTCTTTTCTTGTGCCATTTGCTTCGTCCGCTTAAAACCTCAATATATAGTTTTAACTATGAGCTCCAAATTTAATATGATGATTTTAAATTTGCTTGAAACTAGAACACTACAACTGTCACGCATCGTGACCGAAAAAGCTTTGAATATGCCTAAACATTCAGAAGCAGTAGCAGCATAAAGTTGGTTAATTTCAGCATGGCGGCGGAGGAGGGTCGGGGAGGTTTTTGGTCGACGGATGATGGCGGTTGGCATCCACAGGGCGAGCAGAGAGCAGGGGGGGGGGGGGGAGGGAGATAGGGGCAGAGAGAATTGTACCTTGAGGCGTTTTAGGATTAGAGGGCTTATTGAGGGCATGTTGCGTAGGGTGATGGGCAACATCTGCCGAGGGGGGGGGAAGGGGAGAGTCACAAAACACAGGTGGCCCAGCGGTGCAAAAGGGTCACAGGGCAAAGGTCACCAGGGGGCCAGAGAAAGGAAACAGGGTAGAACCAGGAGGAAAGATGGGGGAAGGGAGAGATATGTAGGAAAAAGAGAAATAAAACATCAGAGCAAGGACATGGGAGGGCAAAAGGAGAGGAAGAAAACAAGGCAAACAAAGGCACCGGCACGGCAAACTACGGGCGTGGAGTCGCAAAGGGGATGGTTGATGTACCGTCATGGTTCTTTTGTTTGAAAAAAACGAAAGAAATTGAAGGCGTTGAAATTCTCAAAATGAGTGTCAGGTGAAGCAGGATTGATGTGCATCAATGTCCCCGTTAGCAGTGAGCCAGGCCCCTAGATTGCAGCGCAGCAGAGGTGGGCGCCAGTCTTGCCACAAAGAGAGTACAGCAGTAACGTTACGTTGCACATCCGGACTTACTGTGGCCAACTGTCCGACACGCGACTGTACAATACGCCGCTTCTGTTGGGACGACCAGCAAGGATCAGATACAGTTTAGGACAGGACGCTTCAGGTACGTTATCCCCCACTGACACCAGAGTAGAGCCAGCTGCAAGCAACTTGCCTACTTTTTACATAACGTACATATTTCCACAATTTGTATTACGTAGCAACCTTTAAAGCAACAGATACCTTCACCCGATACCTGAAAACCCCAAAGAAGTATTCATTATTACTACTTTCTTGGAACATACTTCTTTTCATTATACACCAGTTGAAAAGCCCCAAATAGCAATAGTACTATTTATATGGAAATATATACAGAATGTTAAAAAGTAGATATAAGTAGGGGTATACATGTAGTAAGTAGGCAAGTGTGCAGCTTCGTCCCTCATCATTTCCATCTATCCACCGCCACACAACATTGGCGTAACTATTATGGAATATAATTTGAAATGCCCAATTTCTGTAACAATTCAAAGAGATGCTAAGTGCATATTCCGTAACATCCGTCTCGTCTATTGTGTCTTTCTTTTGTGTGGAGAGCAGAGGTTGGAGGGGGGGTGCCTCGGCTTTACGGGACACTGGCTCTCTTTGCGGCACGACTTTGTGACACCCTGCTTCGATCTATCCGTCTTGGGTGTTGGCACCCACAAACCTTCAACATCAGAGCCTGACTGGAGCGCAAGGCCGCCAGGGTTTTCAGAGGCAGGTCCTGCACAAAGAGGCCCTACACACACCAGGGGAGCGGTGGTTTCAGTCAGAGCGGGTCACGCTGGGCATGTCTCGTGATGGTTTCAGTTCGAGGAGCAATAATAGCTCCGCTGTGAGATCCCGTATCAGATGGATGTCAATGTGACAATCTAACATGGCTGTCCAGTACAGAGCGGGAGTCAAGAAGTGGTTAGCCTTAGCTTAGCATTCAGTCTGGAAGCAGCTAACCTGGATCTGCGCATTATGAGACCAACAAAATCTTGTTTGGTTTCGATTTCATCTGAACAGAACATTTAAATAGTAATTCATATTTAAGACGTATTTGACATTGCAAAAAACTGCATTATATAAATAAATGAATGAATGATGGTCCATCAACACTGTCTATATTTTATTTTATACTGCTGTATTTGCACATATGTTGTGTATATATATACATAAAAAAATTATTTTGTATTTTATATTTCACTTTGTATACTTTATGCACAGTCACTGTTTCTTTCTTTCTTTCTTATATTTATATTTTATTTTAGTTTATTGGTGATAATGTGTCAAAAAATTTCCCCTTCGGGATTAATAAAGTATATTTCTATTCTTTCTCTTTCTATCAAGAAACTCTTGTCAAGACACTACCCCAAAAACCACAACTGTCATTCTTACATTTGTTTCGGTCTGACTGAAATGACATAAGATATTTGTAGCAGAGGAAGGCTAGCGGCTACTCACTGGTTCCAGTCTTTATGCTAAGCTAGGCTACACCCTGACTCCAGCTCCGTGCTCACACTTATGTGATATTGATATCAATCCTCTGGCTCTCAGGAAGAACGGAAATAAGCATGTTTCCCAACATATTGAACCACTGCTAAAATACACATTAACATAAACACATATTACATAAACACATATTTGCTGATACTGCTGGCTTTGTCCTCCGACTCGTTCGCCACTGAACAGTTTACCTCCACCTAACCCCCGAGCCCCCCAAGGTATCATATGGGATTGAGGCATGGAGTGTGAGCAGACTCTTGGAATGAACCTCCCATACAGACGTGCTGCAGGCGGCTCTGAGAAGTCTATGCAAAACCAAAATCCAAGAGGCGTACTGCAAGCTAAAGACATCAAACCACAAAATGATCTCTGGTTCCTTCTTCCTCCGTAGTGAATGTGGCCTAAAGCACTTCCTGTCCAGAGATGTCTATCACATGGTTGATTATCGATAACAGCTCGTAAAAAACATGTCATGTATCGTGCTGTTATTTTTTTAGATTGCTTTTTTTTTTTTTTTAAACAAGGTAGCGAATGTCATGACGAGAAAAAACCTTGATCCTTTTAGCAGGAGCGGTTTAATAACTGAAAGCTTGAATTACGCTGGAAATGGACTCGAGATGTGAAAAATCCCCCTTTACACAGGAGACTCTTATTCTTGGCACTCAACACACAGGCTCTTATCACGTAGTGCTCCAGCAGGCCGCCTGGTAATTGCCTTGTTTTCTTTCAACTAGTCGAGCCCCAGAGCCACAGAGCTCTCTGCATGTGCTGTTCACTGCCTTCACTGTCTAGCTTCTGCAGAGGCTTCAGTTCCTACAGCTTCCCTTTTCTGACAGGAAGACACTCTACATACATGTGGAGCTTGTGAGAGATGAGCGCTTGTACGCTGTGGGAGGGACAATAGTACAGGTTGAGTATTTGTCAGAATATTTATACTGTAAACAAGGATAAAAACAATTGTTTTGCATGCTTTTTGTGTCAAAGAACGAGTAGAACGGAAACGCATTCCTACCCGGTGTGAGTAGTCTCCGCAGACGCCCTGGAGAGAGCAGAGAAAAAGGTTCATCAAAAAGAAAACGCAGAATATTTCAGAGGTTCATATCAGAGAGTCTATGTTATTAACTTAGGGAAATGCATCTAAAAGGAGGTGTTTACAAGGCAAGTTTACAAAAAGCAGCTTTAATTTTTTTTATTATTGTAGGGCATGTCGTGTTTTGCTGCTTGGCCCATTATATTATTATTATGTATATACTATTATATTTATATATATATATATATATATATATATATATATATATATATATATATATATATATATAAAACATACCAGGGACTCAAAGTCAGGATATCTCGACCTCTGCTGCTTCAGCTTTAACCTTTTTACGCAATTACTCTTTTAACACCTCCCAAACCTAACTTTAAGAAAGTGCTCTGCTAATTAGCTGGATGTGCCATTGCAGAGAATAAACATCTGAACCTTTCTTTCCTCAAACTATTTCAAACCATGCCTCACCTTCTCCCCTTTGGGTCCAGGGTCCCCCTAGAACAGAAACAACACAAGGTGAAGGAGATAAGTGATCGGTTCAGCATTTAGCAGGTTATTTCGTCAGGAAAGATATATATATATGACTTGAGGAACTTACGAGGACTCCTTTAACACCACGCTGGCCCTGAAAGACAACAGCAGCACAGTCGGTCTTCAGGCTTAGATTCATTTGACTGAACACAAATGGGTCCAATAAACATGATGGAACATGCCACGGCATCAGTCACACTGATGAATTGGCTATTACAGGAGTCTATTCCAATTACTTGTTGTTGGTGAAGTCACTCAGTTTGACTTCCCAGCAGGCCCTGGGGTGTGCCCTGTGTAAGTAGCTGTCAGAGCCCAGCGACCGGTTGATTAATGAACTCGGGGAGAGGGCCCGGTCGGACACATCCACTTCACCCCATGCCGCTGACCCCACAGGCCCGGCAGCTCCAAAGGCACTTTGTGAAGGCAACAACATCTCTATACATCTAGCAGACCAGCCCTCAAAGCTCTTTTTAAATGCTCCCTGACATCCGTCAGGAAGGAGACTGAGTAACAGGAGCTCATTACGGCCCCATTATTCAACATTAAACATTATTTCAACAGTACCCAACCCCACTTGGCCTCTTGGAAATTGTGACATTTGTACTGGCAAGTGGTTCAGTGGAGCCGTCCCCGTGCTTTAGAAAACAAAGGTGTGTGAGAAGCAGTTGGCTAGATAAAAGCGCCAGCCTCAGCTGGACTACATCGAAATGACCCACGAACACATGGCCACATTTCGTTTGGATTTATTTAGAAAATCTCAAAGTTGCTTCAGAGGGCTTTACACTCTGTACACATACAGAGACCCTTATGCCTAACCCTTAAACCTAACCCCAACACCTAACCCTAACACCTAGCACCTAACACCTAGCATCTAACCTAACACATAACACCTAACCCTAGCACATAACCCGTAGCCCTAACCCTAACACCTAACCTTAACCCTAACACCTAATCCCTAGTCCTAACCCTAACACCTATCACCTAACCCTAGCAAATAACCCCTAGCCCTAACCCTAACACCTAACCCTAACACCTAATCCCTAGTCATAACCCTAACACCTATCACCTAACCCTAGCACATAACCCCTAGCCCTAACCCTAACACCTAACCCTAACACTAACACCTAACACCTAGCACCTAACACCTAGCATCTAACCTAACACCTAACACCTAACCCTAGCACATAACCCGTAGCCCTAACCCTAACACCTAACCTTAACCCTAACACCTAACCCTAACACCTAGCCCTAACCCTAACACTTAACCATAACACTTAACCCTAACACTTAACCCTACCACCTAATACCTAAACCTAACCCCTACCCTAAAGCAACACGGTGTTGAAGCTGTAGGGTGATCCAGGAAGAGAATTGATATTGGATGACTCTACAATATTGTCCAATTCTGATATTTATATCATGTTCAAATGTTAATTTTTCTCTTTCTTATTCTTGCAATAAATATGCATGGCACCTATAGTATTAAAACACCGACAGATGCAATGCTATGGCAACTTTGGGTAAGTTCTGACATGTAAACGTGCTTTAAGATTGTGGTTACTTGCCATCATTCACCCATTCACACCCATTCATACACTGATGACAGGGGGCTACCATGCAAGGTGCCACCTGCCCATCAGGACGTATTAACCTTCATAACCCATTCAAAACCCACACAGGAATCACGAGATCTGGGAATAAAGAGCGCTTCAGCCTCTAAATGTCCTGCAGCCTCAGTGAGTGTAAATCCCTTTGGACCCATTTCACTGGGTCAGAGTTTTACCTACTGGCCCTGATTGAAAGCCAGTGTGGCTTACAGCTCCCATCTGTCTTGCTCTTTCCCTACGGCACGCAACCCACTGTTAGCCCATCACCGTGTGGTATAAATCAGGCCAATCATTTCATATTTGCTTTGGCTTGTTGGTGTAAATTCCACACAACATGCTCAAAATGTTATGAGCTCAAATGACCGCAGGGAATGGAATTATAGTGCAACTGTGTTCATGACGGATTTAGGAATGCTTACCACGTCTCCCTTCGGCCCGTTGTGCCCCTGTGTGAACATTAAAGCAGTGAGTGCAGGTGGCATAATAAACTGCATCAATCGAATCAGATACTGACGCTTCATTTCCTCGTACAAAGTTCCGACAAATATTTATAGCGTGATTTTAACCCCGCCCGATAACACCAGTAATGTAGCAGAGATTGTATTACAATAATGAGCATAATCATTCTTAGTTTAATTACACTCATTATCATTACTGAGTGCTTCTGGGTACTGAAGAACACTCAATTACTCAGTTATTTCACTTTATGACAGAAACCTGGCCAAACTCACAGACTTGCCATCCAACCCAATTGGACCCTAGAAGAAGGAGAGGAGAAGAGAGGGGGATGTTTTAGTACTTATGGAGATCAGCAACAAGTGACACATTACTACTGCACCACCCGTTACAAATCAGTGAAATGTAGGTTACGATAAGCCCTTTTTAGGGAACACGTCTTAGTACTTTACCTGCCCATCTTGCTTGATTGTAAGGTAATAAAATAAACGTGAGTATGGTTGTAAACAGCTCACTACTGCTGCTGGTGGCCAGAAGCTATATTGCAGCAATGCTAGTGGTGAAAATAATATTACCATTCGTAGACCTTCCGCCTTTAGGCAGAGGAGGAACACAATTTGACCTTTCTTGGCTTGTTTAGTTTTTTACAGAATACATTTTTATTTTGTTTCTTTAAATGTGCTTGTATATATCTTTTCTAGTCTTCGGTCCATTCATTTAGGATTGTACTTTCTAATTTCTTCTAATCAAGCATGTAATAAAGAAGTGATATAGTCATAATATTGGCAGCTGATTAATCGTTATTCGGGAATATATTAGGAAGGTATTCAGAATGACAATTTACAGATATCTAGGAACATATTATCTAGCTTTTAATTCACAGTCTCCTATTACTCTATATTCAAGAGTTATTCACAAATTGTTTATAAATTAGTGTCTTTTTACATCGACATTAATACTTATTTAGTAATTACTCTCTGCTGTCTTTAGTTTATTCAAGTAAAATGTAATTATCCAGCTTTTTCACCTATCAGGGAAGCATCATTTACAGAATCAACCATGACTTACGGGGAAGCCTGGAAATCCTCTTGTCCCGGGTTGTCCCTGAAGAGAAACAGAAACAAACATTCAGTGTGCTTGTTGTCTTTCTGAAAATCTGGTTTAAAAAAGAACCAGATTGGAAAGCTGGAAACCAGTTCTCTCCCTCCGCAGCACGGAGGTATTAAAACTAACATTGATTTTGACACAGGGACTCTGGGGACACTTGCAGTGTGTGTGTGTGTGTGTGTGTGTGTGTGTGTGTGTGTGTGTGTGTGTGTGTGTGTGTGTGTGTCTTCTCTACACAGGAAAACATTGGATGTTGAAATGGAACACAAATGAGTAAAAGCCTTCTAATCTGATAACGCTGTAGGACTATAGGGAGATCAGGATAATGAGCTCAATGAGTGTATGTCAATAACAATTAGCCAGGATATCTCAGAGTAGCTCTTCAAACTAGACGTGTAATATATCCCTGGGAAGGATGTGAAAACAAAGATGTAGGGAAATAAATTTACAAGACGGTGAACATGACACATGTCAGGTTGTTACTGGCAGCTTTAAATTGATTATATTCCATTGATACCTGATTTAATAATTTTACAAAAATATACATCTTAACTCAAGGTCCTATGTCATCATTGTCTTGTGAGCAAACTCACAAAACTACCTGTGGTTACTAGTTCGGAAAAAAGGTATGAATATATATTAATGTTAAATGAAAAGCTACAAAAAAAATATCCTTGATTAAAAAAAAATGTTTTCTAGAACATTTTCCAAAATCTATAATGTACTTTCAAGCTAAATATGAATGCGAAACAAGAAAAGGCCATCCCAAAATAGTGATCTCTGCCATTGAAAAAGTAGGTTTGAGCACCTTTATGTCAGTTATTTTCTGATCAAGTATTAAAGTTCATGCTCAACACTGGCAATAAGTTAATTCTTGATAAATAGATACATGATGCATCATAAAAGGATTAAATCTCTGCAAAACAGTGTCAATTTACTTCCTTGAGTTAAGTCACTTTCTGTAAGCTTAGATCTCTCATATGTTAATTTCTTGTTAAATGATTTCCTGTATTAAAAATATTGCATATATATATATATATATATCAATAAAATGAGTGTTATGCAGCACATGGCCTCAAAGGGAAGAACATCTTTGCACTCATCTAACCCGATAAAAGAACGATGTGGAGAAGACGTTGAGGACTTGCCTCAGCTGTCAGTCACTCTCCTTTTCCTCACCTCTCTGTTGATTTACCCCGCTTGTCCATCTAAGGTCGAGACTGGAGTCTCTCATGTCAATCTCACCCGCTGTGCTCCACTAGCTTCTAAGTGTTTCTGACTGACTGGCCTTCTTAGTTTAGAGCGTTGCTCCTACTGCACATAGCTTCCTCCTGCACAGCCTGTTATTCATTAGAAGTGCATACAACCATCTAGCAGGAGTGGGCACACACAGGTTCATATTGTAAGAATCCCAAAATTAGAAGAACAGATGTGTGCTCCACTTAAATTGGCTAGACTTAAGCTATCTTTAAAAACAAAGGGGGGGGAAAGAGGCATATTATGGTACTAGAGGCCACATTGTCCACCTGTAAACTGAAAAGGAGACGGAAAACCGACACTGAAAGCATTTGGCCTCATAACAAGATCATTTATTTATTAGCAATAGGTGTCTGGATGGCTAACATTGAGCCCAGTTGGACCAGGATGAATTTTCTCACTTTGCTTCCAAATAAAGGAGGCATGACTAAATGATTCAACATGTTGCCGAATTCCGCTGGTTCCCGCACAGTCTGTAATTATTAAGCATTATTCTATTTTCTGTTTCTGTGCTTGGCCGGAATCTCTAATTGACTAGTTTAACCTACGGAAGAGAAGGTCTGTTGTGTTTAGGAACCCTAATGTGATAAGCAGGGGTCTCATAAAATGCTTGGTTTGTATCTAGATTAGCGGTTTATGAGGTGTAGGGAGAGGTGGAGAGGCACTTACCGGAGGTCCTCTTGGACCAATGATAGACAGACCTGGCTCGCCTGGTGCTCCCTAGTGAGAGAGGAAGAAAGATGAAGATATTAGAAGAGAAATTCAGCGCATCCAAAAGTAAATAGTTTATGCTGAAGCTAATCCACCCACAAGCATCTGGCAAAACATGTGTCTAATCCCAACACACAAATATACCCTTTATTGTGGAAATTCTTCTGCATTTGTCCCATCCGTAGTTATTGAGCAGCAGTGGGCTGCATTGCCTTGCTCAAAGACACTTCGACATGCACATTATGGGGAAAGCGGGGGATTGAACCAGCTACCTTGTGGTTGGGGGATGAACTCTCTCCCCATGAGCTACATCTGTCTCCTAATACCTGCTCTCAGATAACCGGGATGGACATACTTAACACTGTAACACTCTGGTCCATTAGAAGGTCACTCAGTGAAGTGTAACCATGTGATCTTTCCACAGAGGTGGCGCTAGAGGCTTGGTGACTATTTGTTGGGTTAGTTGGTTAGCTACTTTAGCTTAAAAACTAACGGCCAACAAACTAGCCAGCTGGAAACTGCTTTGGCTACTAATTTAGCTATTCTGTCAGAATGACTAGAATGGATTATAAAGACTTTTTTTCGATTGACTTTACATCAACTCGTCTAGCTAGCATTGCCCTTGTAAAGAAAATCTAGTTTTTCTCAAATGCTTGATAGAACAGGCCTGAAATATTTAGATGGGCAATCACTTTCATCCCAGACAAACTGGTAGCAGGACTGTGCTTCCTAACTTGACAGAGTAACAAAGGTCAGCAGTGCTGCTGTATAAACAGTGGATTGCCTCTGGGCTCTGGATTTGGGCCAAGATAGTTGATTTGCACTGAGAGAGCGGTGGCCAGATCACCCCTCTTGATCCCCCCCCATGCTCAATCCCACAAACCACTGAGGCCACACAGACCAACTGAGGTTTCCAGCACTTTCCTTGTTAGGGTTTCCTTCAGGAGGACAGAAGCTATCTCAGCGAAATATCTGATGGTCATCCATCAAAGAAGAGGTGATACTAAATATTCGTGAACTTTAGGAGACCAACCATTTGTTTTCTCACACTTGGTTTAATGTCAAGACATACTGTATCACCCGGGGGCCAGAAGGCGAAAGTAATTGCGGAAAAAGAGGTTTCCTGTCATCTGAGGCAGTTTTTAGTTACTTCAATGGTTTTCTACAGCTTTAGTAGGTTAGACAAGTGAAGATCTACAGACACACTCAAGCACAGATTGAATAACCTTGATTGCATGAGGTCAAGGCTATGAGGCAAGGTTAGAATCACAACTAAAACCGGCACCCATTAATACACCCACATAAAGCCATGCATATGCTGAGGAACCCAACCACACAAAACGATGTAGATCTCATTTCCTTCTTAATGGAATTTTCTCAGGCTCATAAAAAGTAGAGCGTCCATCTGTTGTGGTTCTTTTGCAAAACCAATCCATCATGCGTTTCGTTTTTTCCCCCTCCTGGTCTGGCTTAATTTGCCAGTCTCTTGCCCCCAAAAAACATCCCACTAAACCCAAAGAAGCCACTTGTTTGAAGAGCGCAGTTTTCTGGAAAAAACGTGTCTTCATTTATTCTCTCCAAGTCTGCCTCACGCTTGGTTTTTTTTACGGGGAAGATGCTTCCGTTGTAGTGAGATGATCTACGGCCAGGTCTGGAGTGAGTAATTCCTGTTTTCTGCTCTAAGAGACTAATCCACATGGGGGGAAAACCAGATCGCACTATTGCAATGAGTTCCCTGCCAGGAAATAAAAGTAAACCAATTGATTATTTTGGCCGTGGATCTGTAGAGTGATCCAAAAATCCACCATTAGGCTGTCAGCTTGCCGGGTTATTATTTCTGTTCTCACACAAGTCAGGTTGAGGCTTTGGCAATATTAACAAAGTAGCGTGGCTAATTACGAGACTTCTCATTGTGAATCAAGATTTTGCTGAGAGTTTTCCTTTTCATTGAAAGCAAAATCACAAATCCTGTTCGATATGACGAGAGCAGATCGGTAAATCTGCTGTTTCCGGCTTTGATCCAGGTGATAGACGCTTTAGCAAAGGGTCAAAGAGGAAGAGGCTTCAAATCCAACAGGCTCATGCATTTGGCAACACGTCGAGGTGAATTGGTAGATACCTTAATAAAGCAACAGTGCAAGATATTTAGTGGCAACTAGTGATTAGGTTGCAGATAAAAAGCAACAACATGACCATCCACTCACCCATTCAGTTTCTTGAACACATTCTAGCCTCCTTCATGAACCTTCACGTTATCTCTAAAGCTGAGCCAACTAAAGATTGAAGAAATTGTACCATGCGTGGCCGTCGTAGGAAGATGCCCTGGGGAGTTTCCCTGTAAACTAAGTTATTGTTCAAATCCACCGTAGAATGCATGTTATTCATCAAACATTTGCAAAGGCGATTTTTAAACCAGCGTTGTTGACACACGTTTCCAAGCTAGCAGTCGTCTTCGCTGCTAGAACTGAGGGTAAAAAACGTGGGTATTGCATCATGCACATGCATCTATGTGCACACAAGAAGCAACCAAACAGGGACTCGCTCTGAGAAAACACAACTTCACAGGTTAAAGGTCAACATTGACTTGACAACAAGTTATGCTCGTGTAACCTGATGTAACTTCCACATCTGAGTTCATTTTTCCTTCAGGATCTCAACCTCCAGCAAACTGCAGCGGACATCGAAACACTGCTTCTGCGGTTAGAGTTCACTTCATTGATGAGAATAAACGTGATCGTTTGGATGTTTTTATGTGCCTGTGCTGCTGACCATGACAGATTTACTGCATGTTTACTGTCTCTGTTGACACACTTCTACAATTCATGAAGTCAAGTGGGAGATATCGAAGCCCACAGTAAAAATGTGTCTTACATGTAATTTCCACCTCGAGGCCAATATCAATCTTTTTCTCTCCCAGCTGGCGGCTTATATATCATGATATCGTCCATAAGACAACGCACTAGAAACAACTTGTGTTTATCCCAGTTTACAACTCTGTTCATTCTACCTTCTCTTTGAGAAGCCCCCCCAGCTCTGCCGAGGCCTCTATAAACATTTCTCCACTTTCTTCGGGGAGTCTTAAACTTGAACTTTCAGACGCTTATGTGACAAATCATTACTATTGTGTTTCATGGTGTAAAGAGTTCAGGTAATCCAACCAGGGTGGGAAACCATTTACAGAATGGGACACTCACGCTGTCTGAAAATGCAGACCTGAGTCCCTGAGATAAATCACATGCTACCTGTGCAGTGCACCGCTCTGCACTTGTAACCACCACCAAGTCACATTTCAGCCACGCCTCAAACGAGCAGCCTGAGAGTCTCCCAACTCAAAGACAAACACTTTAAAGGACGTTTGTCAAGTAATCTTGCCGATGGCACGTGGTCCCAAACTTACCTTTTTCCCTGCGTGTCCTTTTAAGCCCTGGGATCAGTCACAGCAGTCGCATGCAAAAAGGGTGTGAAGGGAGGAGACACAAGAGAGAGAGGAACCAGGGTTAGAGATATGAAGAGGGATTTTGGGGCATGCAGCATCTTTAGGGCTAGTGATGAAGAGGTGGTGAAAGAATGTCTATGTGTGAGTTAAGGTGGAAGATAAAGGCCTCGGTGGGCCGGTCGGATCAGCTGTCTGATGTTCTCTACTGATGGACTACTTTATCTTCTCAGCATGCAAGATGTTAACAAGAGGATTAAAGACTATTTGACTAATGAATGCACGTGTCCTGGGCGTGCTTCTTCTTTGTGTGATGTCATTTGCATTTTTTTAAACTCTGAATTGTGCTTTTATGTTGAAACTGCCATCATGGCGAGGACATTTTAAATCTCAAAATAAAGGCTTTATGTAACATCCCCCTAAAAACATTGATAACGTTTAACCTTTCAAAACATTCTTTCAACGCTTATCGTGTATACTTCTAAAGAGACTTTTCCAAATGTTGTCCACAAATACGTGATTTAATGAGTCTGGGTTAAACACGTCGCTCCAATTCCTTCGAGGCCTTTCCATTAGTGGCTTTTCGTTTAAAATAAGATAAACACCTGCGTTGCCTTAGCCAGGTGAGAGGCCTGTGAGCTATGAATACCACAGTGTCATATGAGTAAAACATATTCATAATAACCCACATGTGACAGCTAAAACTTTTGAAATATGGCGTATCCAAAAGAAACTAATCAAATAAATTGAGCGGTTACCCTGTAAATTACAGGCCGTTAACGGCCCACAAATTGTTGGTTGTGGTCACAGTACTGCAGCCTGGGTGGGCCGAGAGGGATATCAAGACCGAGCTGTCTTAAATAACACACAGCAACGCCTGATTCCTGAAGAATTTATTATAGAGTCCACAACTGACAGCTGTAAGGCCCTCAAGACACATTTAGAGGTTTGTGTTACTCTGTGCATATGAGAATATGGCAGTATCACTATGTATTTAAAAAAATATATGATTGTAAGGCTGCGCATTAGCAGTTCACCCACTCTGTTAGGCGTGACACCCTGTAGGAGAGGTTCAGGCCACTGGGGGCCCCAGACTGTTTCAGGAGAGGCCCAGTAAATGGTAGTCCAAAATAAATGTGATTTTTTGCATTTGTAATCAAAAAGCGATCACATAGAGTAGCTTAGATGTGTTAAATGTGTGTGTGGTTTGGTTATACATCTAGTTCAGAGATACACTTTTGAGGAACAGTAAAGTCTGAGGGTATCCCCCCCCCCCCAAAAAAAGAAATCTCTGAAAAACCTTCAAACAAAATACATGTGACGGTGGTATTTTCATTCTAACGGTGGGCATCAAAGTAAGTATAGGAATAAAAAGGTGTCATATCACTATCGCTTTCAGGCGACTGCTATTGTAGTGTTTTAAAATGACACCCGGCCGGAGGGAGGGTCGACCGTGGATCTACTTGCATTCCATAGAGCTGATTATGTTGCTTGTGTCATAATGAATGTCTACATTAATAAAGTGCACTTGATCCACAAACCCAAGTCACTCACCATTCTCCCAGGAATCCCCATGTTTCCTTTGTCACCCTATTGTTCAACGCAAATTCAAAAGGAACAACGGTCAATGAGAAGGTTAGACTGAATTTAACTCTTAAAGGGATACCGTGACATTTAGACTTTACTCATTACATACATCGAACCTAGTCTGATCAAATGGAATCTAATTGAAATCTAGATATTACCGATCTCGAACATTGGTAGGATGAACCTTTTTTGGTGTTCCAAATGGGAAAGAGATAGTCGTATTAATACGAATATTGGGTTTGTGAAAGTTCTAATGCCATGGTATCCATTTAAGGGCTTGAATCATTTGGGATCAGAGGACTCAGTTACACATGCCATGCCGGATGCTGAGACTACAACACAAGCATTCCATGATACTGCGAAGAGAAAAGAAGAGTGTGCTGCATTCATGCCCAGCCCAATGACCGGCTCCCTGAAGGCCCCGCTCCAATGCTTCATAAACAACCATAAGCACAAGAATGACAAAAGCGGGAAGGTATTTTTTGAGGCATTGTACGTTTCCGCAAACACAATACGCTAAAAAAATAATAACGACAAATAACATTTATTATTACGTGTCGTATCAGCCAGAAACACACAATGACACAAACCTTTCACACTCTGCATATGTATTTTTAAGAAATATTTGTTCAGGTTTATTGTTAAATATCAGCTCTAAACCACTGAGAACAGCCAACACAAAGACAGCAATGCAACAGAAAAGTATGACAGCTTACAGCCAGTTTCTAGACATATGTTGACGTATCGCTTCATATTGACATAACCAATCAGTGTTGATGGGCAGTGCACATGGTTTTAATATTGTATGGTGAATGTATTAGGTATTATTTGATCAGAAACCTATTTGTAGTTAACACGTGAAAAGCCTGTTTGAAACCGAGACTAACGATTGGGTCGTGAGGGCCAATCAGATGCTAGAATGGTTCTGAGTGAAATATGAACGGTTAATTTTCTACCCAACACATTCTCACAAAAAAACATACAGTTCCTGCTTATTATATAGAGTATCCTTTCAAAATAAAACCTCCAACGTAGGTTAAGGAAAAGATTGTGGTTGTCATTAAAATGAATATGTGTATTACATAACTTGCGTTAGTATAGTACTGGGGTTACGGAACTAAACTATAGTCAGTATTGACTTGGTTCTACGGCCGTGTGTTTCTCCCTGAGCCTGGACACATGCTGTAATGTATGTTCAGCTGTTTTTCGTCCTGAAACATCAGATGCGTTGGTATCTCTGTCATTAGTACGTGGTCTATTCTTTAAGCCTTTAACTGCTATCAGGCCTCATCTGGGCTCCTTGAAGTTCTGTCCAAGGTCTTGATTTAAATCAAGGCATCGGGGAGAATCCGCCCCCGCCAAAAATGGTTTTAATCCAGAGATTGGGGGCTTCACGAAGCACCTCACGGGATTATTTGACGAGACCACAAAATACAACGTTCGGCAAAGACGGTTTTACAGCCTAAAAGAGTCGACTGTGTGAACTGAACAAGGTTTTGAAGATATCTGCTGCACGGACGCTTCTTACCAGCAAAGGTAGGGTCTGCTGTTTTTACTGTACCGACACACACACACACACACAGACAGCTGACCGCACCATCCACGACTTGCCATCCGTAGAACAACGCCTACGAGACCACATTTGTGGTGATATAGTCTTACAGTGGATTAGATGAAGGCCGATATCCAAACCGGTCTCACGCCCAACGCTTCAAATACCGACGCTCGGTCAGTTTCCCTCAGCGTCTGATACCGACGCAAGGAGGCACCCTTTGGTGTCCGTGAGGGGCACCTTCAACGGACTCCAATAGTGAACCCATCCACACAGTTCTCTCAGTCTGGGAGGTGGATGGGTGAAACAACCATGGGACTTTCACTCAGGGGACTCGGTAGTCACGTGGGTCGTCAGCCGAGGTAATTTCCTTTTCCTTGCTGGCCTAACCTAACTTTCTGTGAGGATGGAAGATCGTTTTGAATAGACTCGAGAACTGACACTATAGGGGAACCCAATAGGCCACTGAGCAAACGTCGGTATAGCAAGAGCTTTTATCAATTATGAGAGGATGATTTATTAATTGAGTGAGTAGGAAGTAGAGGAATGCTGCACACTGTGCTTAGTGGGAGGTAACGCAATGTGTTTGTGATCCGTTATCCTCCTTTGCTTATGAAGACCTACCCTTGTTCATTCTGAAATAACCACAATCCAGTAAAACACTGCTCCCTCATTGTCAATTCTGATAGGCCTTCTTTCTGAAAACCACATCCTCCATCCAGCCCCTGACGTAGGTCAGAGCTGCTCGGGATTTAATTCCCCTCCGCTCGACGGATGTAATCAATCACACATCCGAGAAGGAATCTCTTTGACACCAACACGCTCGGCGAAAACCCAAACATGGGACGGGTCTTGGCTTCGCGACTGTTTTTAATGGACCGGTGTCACAAGTGAGTTGGTCAGAACTTAATGGGTGTGTGTGTGTGTGTGTGTGGGGGGGGGGGGGTTGTAACTGGCTTTCCAGGACAAAGGTCAGATGCTAGATGGCCACCTGTTGTCATGATGGGAACCATGTGTGGGTGTGACATATTGAGAGTGTTAGCTCAGCAGAAAGAGGAGGAGAGCGTTGGACTCCGAGGGGCAGAGAGATAAAACAGAAGCAGATTTGTGTCAGAGGGATTTGGTGTAAGCATTTCATTCAAGCTGGAGCAGAATTTGCATTCATGATAACCAAAAAAGGCCGCGACGCAATCCAGCCAGCAGCTCATGGTGTTATATGAATGTGTGGCGTTAAGGTTTTAAAGCTACAAGCACCCAGTTCCACTGCTGTACTGACATCTCGCAGGTTCAAGGGATCATAGAAATAATATAGAATCAGATTGTTTGACTATTTCCACTTCTCTCTTGAGTGTATCTGGACACGTTAAAGTTCCATAACAAGCCTTTGATGCAGAGTTTGAGGTTTCTTGAGAAATACATAATCCTGCCTCGATTTTATGCCTACATGAACATATTTATTGAAAAAGTATAGAAATATTATCAGCCAGTGATCATTCATTTAATAACTTTTGAACATTGACCATGAACCATAAACTATTATATTTTCCCGACTACCATATGTTTCAGTCAGTTGAGTTAGTTGTAACTTCCCCGCCTAGTCCCAGTAGTTATGTGCTTATTTGATTTGGTAACCCAGTTCGAGGCCCTCTAATCCCGACTAACATTATATGCTATGTTAGTTTTACTGCAGCCAATTTGTTGCGTTTTAGTACTGTTTCGATACATAAAAAAATAACATTCATATCTTTTAAACTGCAAATGTAATCCAAGATAAAATACTTTTGAACATATTTGAGAATGCATATCGGTCTCCTGGATGAATACATGTGGGCGGATCGTCGATGTTTGACGAGTTCGGAGTAAAACCAGTGGGTTCTATACATGGCCTGTATGATCTGAATGTGTTTTATGCATATTGTCCAAATAAATGGTATTCATATTTACACATGTGCTTATGTACATGTTGTAAGATTCTATACAATTTCCATTCTTCTTTGGTTGTCACTATTTTGTTTGTAGATTTTGAATTTCCCCCCCTTTTTTGCACTTTATGTGATAATAATAAATGTTTTCATCGTTTCATTTATATTTGGATTCAGTAAATCAAAATGTTGCATACTTAAAGACTACATATAGTTATTTGTTACACACTAAATAGTACTACTACTAATACTCATAAAAGCTAGGCTACCGGATAGGCTATGTATTTACATGACAAAATACTTATTTGAACCCAGACCATGAGGTTTTCTTTACTAGATCAAACTAAGTAGTTCAAGTTGGAATTTAAACTTTCATTTCTAAAGTTTATTACAAGTTTGCAGTCTATCGTCTTTCAAAAGGCGCATCGCCTCAATGTAAGCAATGCAGAACAATATGTTTTCCTCCACAACAAATTAGTAGAATATAGATGGAATTGTTTAGGGGAGATATCTGCACAGTGAAAATGGTTATCATCTGGTAATAATCGCCAATATATTATATTTCACAAAATCTGTGATGATTAAAACTCCAAACAAAGACAACAGAGTGCTCAGTAGCGAGCCGGTGAGAGATCAATGCTGCAGTGAACAACCAACTACTCATGCAAAACACTGTACAGAGTTAAAAAAACAGTTACCGGAAAGCCCGCTCGTCCAGGAGGACCCTGAGAAAGGGAATGAGAGAACATTGGTACAAAGAGGGAAAGAGTGAATTTACAGATGAAGTCCACAGAATGAAACACGTCTGTATGGAAACCGGGCCAAATCCAAATGAATGGGAGAGATTTGAGGAAGTGACTATCTCGTATCAACAGACTTCATTAAGGAGACGGGAGTGATGCAGGGACACGAACACACAGTTGCTTCATTTCACCACAAGGACGCATGCAAAGAGGGGTTTTTCGGGAGAAAGCATGCGTGTTGACGAGTAAGCGCCCCTATTCAAACCTCCCAGCTGACCCCCCCTAAAGCGGAAGTGGCCGCACGGCGGCATGGCGGCCGCCATCAGAAACAAATCCCAAAGGATGTAGCGCACAATGGCTTCCAGCTACGCTCAAGGAACCAGGAGGAGGACGCGGACAGAAGTCAAGTGTGTTTTGTTTCACGTTGAAAGAGAGAGAGGGGAACACAAAGGCTTCTTCTGGCTCTTGAGAAGGGGAGGGAACGGAAACAAAGAGGAGGGAACGAAAACGAAGAGGAGGAAACAGTAATTGGTTGAACGCAAAACAGGAACTCTTGACTTTTTCCAAAGAGCTGCTGAGTGAATGAAAATGCTCTTGACTGCCTGGCATCGATAGTCCTCCATGAGTCCTCTATTTCACACACAGAGAGAGAGAGAGAGAGAGAGAGAGAGAGAGAGAGAGAGAAATGAAAGAGAGTAAAAGAGACGACCCAGCGGAGCAACCGCTTGCAGACTTTGTTCTCGTACAACGCGCAGGCCGAGATCAGGTTTGTGGTCTCACTACGACGAGTTTAAACTAAACTTGGGAGAGAGACATAGAGAGAGAGAGAGAGATTTTGCAAGATACAAGTCA
The DNA here is from genome assembly GCA_036178185.1 of Liparis tanakae. NCBI lineage: Eukaryota > Metazoa > Chordata > Actinopteri > Perciformes > Liparidae > Liparis > Liparis tanakae. The sequence goes on along the minus strand of CM070100.1, from coordinate 20,048,281 downwards.
TTGTGTCACACCCCTTTTATGGTTTATGTCTCTACAGCTGGCTGTGGCTGGTTGCCCCCCCTCCCTCCCCCCTCACCCAAATGATGCAAGCCCCCCCCCCCCCCCCTTGTGCCACAGCCGGTGTCCGCGTGCACAACTTTATTGAGCGGACGTGGTGAAAGGAGGAACAGAACACGATGAGAGTGAATGTGTTCTGACAGGAATGAGAATACTATTTATGACGTTTGATAAGCGCCGCGGCGACGGTGTTTACGAACTAGAAACATCTGAAACACATTCCACTTATAGATCATATCTTGTAAAAATACCATATAAACAATATTATGAAGTCACTTCTTACTATAATCTTTTCGTGTTCTCTATAATATTTTGAAATTTAAATATTATATAGATGGAGGACTATTTATTTATAATGTTTATGTATTTTATTTATATTTATTATATTTTTTTCATATCGCATTCGGTTCCGTATCGGTCTACGACTTTACGTACTCTTAGACCGACGGGGGGAGCGAGCAGTTTCAAAGGCCTGTAGTGGAGCCAGCGTCGGAAACACACGAGGGCAAAGAGCAAAACTGCCCCTATGAAATATAATGTTGTCCCTAATGTCACGAGGAGAGGGGAAAACAATGCCCCTATAATTTATATAATTTAATAGCGTTTGTTTTTTGTTCTTTGTTTTGTGTGCTAGGTAGGTACACACAAATAAAAAAATCAATAAATATAATTAAAAAAAGAAGAAATTGATTTTAATTGTTAATAGTTATTTAACATTTTTTTATAGCAATAAATAACCACAAAGAAGTAAGAATACCATTGAATATTATTGTCTGAATTATGTTTTCTGTTTGTTTTTTATTCAAATATTCTAAGAAAACCCTTTGAATCTGTAGACTACTGCCCTATAGTCTTATTATTACCTAATAGTCTTATTACTGCCTAATAGTCGTATTACTGCCTAATAGTCTTATTATTGCCATTTTTATGACAATTGCTTATATACTGTAAGCCTAAACAAGTATATTTATAATTTTTTAACGCAGGTTAAATGTTATTTCACAAGCTTCAAAAAGTGCCCCCAATTTCTTTGTAAATGCTCCTGGATTCCACCCTGCGGTGTCAGGTGTGACTGTGGCTGTGTGACCGGGGGCAAATGGGGCTACGTGGCTAATGGGTCAGAATTTAGCTTCGGGGTCGCAGGGAGGTCAGGGCCGGACCCGGATGTCTCGGGGGAAAGAAAACTGCCACTGAAATGTTGGTATTTTTCGATTTATGAACCCAAACCACAGTTTTCTAGCTTTTGGGAAGGTCTCATCCATGTGATAGAAACATTTTGAGGGGTTTTGGGTCAGTGTGACTAGATGAGCATGGCTTCCACTAAAGCCGGCTGGCAGTGCATGAAGGTGCACGGCCAGGTGCCGAGTGTGAACACGCCGCGTGGAAGTGCCTGCCCGTTAGCTACTGGGCCTCCACGGGCCGCCTGCAAGGGGGGCAAAGGTCACCCGTTGCCGGAAAGGAACCCTTCACTTGAATTACACCGTAACCCTCCAACATGTGGCTCCCATTTGGCAAAGTGCTGCTGAATGAATGGGGAGGCGGTGTGGGGGGGTGGGGGGGGTGGGAGAGGGGTTTATTTGGCAGTGGTCCGTGGCGTGCACGGTCCCCCGGGTCCTCCTCTGTTCAATAACAACATAGTTGGGGGTGTATAGAAAAGAGGTTTGATTTACTCCATTATTATTGTATTATTTTACAGAGAAGCTGGCGTGCTCCACCTGTGAATAATATTAATTGGTTCTTTTCTATTTTCTATTGGGAATCCACAATTGTAAAACAAGAAAAAAATGGTCTTGTCATGACTCATGTATGAATCTAGCGGAGCTAAAATAATGATTTGAAATCTGTTTTTTTTTGTTTCTATCTCTTTTCTTTGTGTTCATTGGTGAAGACTATACATACAGTAAATACATATAATAATACAGTTTATTTTATATAATAATCCCCAGATCCAATGGAAAAATCCCATCATCTTTTTAAGTGGAAGGAACCAGAGTGATGCTAACGTCTGACCTAGGAACCAGAGTAATGCTAACGTTTGGGTTAGGAACCAGAGTGATGCTAACATCTGGGTTAAGAATCAGAGTGATGCTAATGTCTAGGTTAGGAACCAGAGTGATCTTAACGTCTGGGTTAGGAACCAGAGTGATCTTAACGTCTGGGTTAGGAACCAGAGTGATGCTAACGTCTGGGTTAGGAATCAGAGTGATGCTAACATCTGGGTTAGGAACCAGAGTGATGCTAACATCTGGGTTTGGAACCAGAATGATGCTAACGTCTGGGTTAGGAACCAGAATGATGCTAACGTCTGGGTTAGGAACCAGAATGATGCTAACGTCTGGATCGGCCTCCCTGCAGCTCTCAGGGCCACAACCTTCATGCAACTGTAGCATCCTGGAGCTCGATCAACGACGAGGTGTTCGGCACATTGTATTTCAAGCGAGACTTGAGAGACGACGAGGAATCCCACCACGTCTTGGAGTTTGAAAGGCTCAGAACCCGTGGAGACGGAAGTGTAGTGAGAGTGGAAAATCCGCCTCGCTGTCTGACCTCGTGCCCCTTAAAACGTCCTCAGTCGGAGCTATCCATCAACATTTTCCACGGAGGGATATTTTGGCCGAGGTGATTTCAAACTGACGGCGGTACAAAAAAGTCAAACTCCTAGTGGGCCAGATGTTTGGAAAACGTTGTGCCATGGACGTGCACAGGAGTCCGGAGGTTTTTCTTTTCAACTAAAGGCTGGATTTCAGCTATAAGACGTGATCCACTTATCCCGTGCGTGCAGAGCAGCGCGGGCCAAAGCCCAAATCCAGCACTCAGTGGGCGAGAGGCAGACGGGGGACTCTGTCACACGACTGGCCGATGATTCAGTCGGGTTCACTCATACAGGACCTCATTTCCAAGGATAGCCACGGAGACAAGGAGGGGACCAGTACACCCCCCCCCACCCCCCCTTCCTCACAGAAAAAACCCAGCTGGCCGTGAAGGTTACAGCGCTAAGCCATGCAAGCCACCACTTACTGAACACTAGCAGAGGCCAGCTAACGTAAGTGTTCATTCACACAGTGCAAATACAAAGATTTATAGCAATCTTCACTGTATGGACTATAGTATAAGTATACTATGAATTAATGAATCAATTACGATGAGGCATATCATAAAGCACTGGATGCATTATCACTGCATCCACACAGGGCAACGTGTCGGGAACAGGGTTGTTCGAGGGGATCTTACAGTTTATCCACTTCACACCAAAGTCACTTTACCACATACAGGTCACACACGGCGTCTGGTCTACTTACTGGAGGTCCTGTAAGACAGAGAGAAAAAAAGAGAGAGAGGGATTTTAGATTCATATAACATAGATCATGTACAGACAGTCTGAATATGTCAAATGCCATTCTTATGATTGGTTCATAATGTAATAATTGTTTGGAACAGAGCCACATTCTCTGCCCGTAACGCCCTCGTGTCCACATTGTTTGTTTTGTGTCTGTGATTCTGTATAGTATAGGAGTGCGCCCCCTACTGGTAAACAACAAAATACTTATCTGAGGATGGATAGAAATGCTACCGCAGAAACGGGAGATTTTGTCAATTTTTAGTTGTCCCGTTTTGGACGAGCCACATTCATGCATTGCATTCATCAATCAGTTTGACCTTCTCTAAATAGCATAGTTGCTAAATTCCTTTGTTACGATGTGCATAAGGTTTGTCAGAAATATGACGCAAAAGTTTGTACTTGAGGCAAATTCTTGAGCAAAAGAAAAGTTTAAGGCCGACAGAGCAATGATCCCAAAGGTTCCTATGTATGAACCGACTTACAATCATCCTGCATACACACACAGGGCTAAGGGGGAAGGGTCTGGGGCCTCGAACAAGTGTCCTTCTGGTTTCATTCTCCGTCTTGTTGGTTAATTTCTATCCGACTGCCTTTTTATCTGCATCTTCAAATAAGAACAATACACTAGGAAGTATTACCATGCAAAGCCTAGCTGGGCCATATTTTAAAGGATGTGTCTTGTTCAATCATTTAAGACATAAACCACAGTATAATTTTTTTAAATTGTCAGGGTCTCAATCTCAACGCCTCTGAAAAGCTCCATGTTTGGTCCCCGGGGTTCTGCCACAGTGAAACCTGACAACCTTGTCCCGGAATTGATGGAGATGCCAGACAAGTCTGGGATCGACAAACAGGAAGAATCGATTCCACAAAGTCTTGTCCAAATTAACTCACTAAGACACTTAGTTGGCCCAAGAAGTACAACTTTGGTGGAGCCCTTTAATGACGTGAAATCCCCTCTATAAAAGACTCAATTGTCCTCTTGGTTGGTTTTATTAGCATCCACAGACAGGGAAACCTTATCAAAACTGTTTATTTCAGATTTTCAAAAAACAATAGACCTTTGACAAAAAACAATATGCTTCCCCTTGACCTTATCACGAGCACGCTGAGGTGATCGGAAAAAAAACAATTACTGCTGAATCCAGACGAGGGCCACGAAAGAGGCTGTTACGTCAATCGCAGCGAGGTGGGGAAAACCACTAATGCCCAATCTGTCCTGTGAAAGGTCGGATCAAATCCCTCGCTTTGTCTTCTGAGCAGGTTTATTACGTCCGCTCCTCAGTCTGGTTCGTCCCATCTGTACACTTCAACCTCATATAAGCGTGAAAAGAGAAGGGGAGGAAGGACTCCTATAAACAACTCAAATATGGTCAGAAAAAGAATGAAGTAGGAGTTCAGAGTTGTAATGTCAACGGATGACTTTAATACCCCCAAACCCGAGGAACGGACAAGGTTTTAGGAGAGGCTCAGTATGGATTTAAATTTCATAAAGCTGACCAGAGGAAGTGGAGGACATTGATTTAACTCCTCAAGTCCCCAAGGATTGGTTTGATTTGATCAGAGGATCTTTGGGAGTAACTCGTCATGTCGTTCGGTTCTTGTTGGGCCGTTCATATCAGAAAGATCCGAGGGCAAAATGTCAAAGGAAAAGTATTCTAACTAAGTCTTCTAAGTTCAGTGAGAAATACATTCTTCTAAAAACTGCACAACAGTAATAGTTTCTGCAGAGCATGCATTGTCACACATTCACTCAGGCAGTTCAAGGATGAGCAGAAATATTTGTCTTTTTTTAACTGAATAAAAGCTATCATATAGTATGGCCCTAGTGCCCTGCGAGGAAATAATACTTTTCAGAGGCAACAGATTAACACACATGCATCCCAGAAAGTACCCACAAGGGAATAGCATTTATACCGTAGCATATACGTGTTTTAGGCATTTCGTCATCAATCCATTGAAAGAGCACCGGTAGCACCTCTCTTTCCCCTGTCATCATTGAGTGCTCCCATTGGTCAATGCATCTCACCTGAACCTGGACTGTATTACTTTGTTAAATGCACCTACAGGCGGAGGGACTATAACTTTCATCTACTCCTGGTACACGATGTGAGCGCCCACAATCGTATCGCTTGCACGATCTCTGTTATGAGACGAGATCTGCCGAGTCTCTCCCGCGGTTGCCATCCACCCCCTAACGGGTAAGCTTAGACCGTCTTTGGATGCAACAGTGGGGAAAAGCAAACATGGATGCAAAATTCCTGTTGCATTCTGGGCCTGCCATCACATCCTGTTGGCTGGGATCACGCACCCAAGGGACATACTGCAGAGCACCTAGATCCAAAGGCACTTTGGAAGGTACCCGGGGGGGTTGGGGTTCAAATATAGAGTACGAAGCGGCGCCTGGAGCGGAGCCGCCGAAGCATCAGCTCAACAAGCAGCGGGCACAACATGAAACAAACGTCACGCTCGTTAAAGCACACACACACACACACTAAAGGGGATTTAGCTCCACGGCATTGATGTCATTGCCGTCAAACCATTGCAGGCACCTGTTGTTTCTGCTTATGTAACAGCGCTAGTTAGACGTGGGCCGGAAATGGAGATCTAATAGTGGACGCCGACACCCAAAGACATGGGCGTTCCCTTTTCCTCTCCTATTGGAGGAAGTGCTCTACTTCAGTGGTTCTCACCGGGCGGTACGTGAAGGCACTCCAGAGTACGTGAGATTTGTACAAAAATATATATGAAATTTGCTTCATTAAAAAATACTTTAAAAATACTTATTTAATAAATATTCAATGAAATATAATTGTAAGTTTAGAAAAAACATTTTTGATATTCTATATTAAATCAGAAACTGATGATTTATTTTACATAATTTGCTCAACCCCCAAAAATTGGGCTGAAATATTGTTTCAGCCCAAATCTTTTTGGGTTGAGCAAATTATGTAAAATAAATCTAATTCTTAATCTAACTCATGCATGTTTTCAAAGCAGGATGTGGTTCAAGGACACTTGGCTGTATCAACAATGAGTGTGCTCGACATTTAGTGCTAGAATACTTTCATCTCTGCATCTGCAAGAGTCATAAACCTTCAGATCAGCCACTGTGACGGCCCCTTTAGTCAGCTCGCTTTACCTTTTGTGTTACAAAGAGTAAACGGTCTCAAGATGGCATGCCCACCTGCCCGCCACACCGATCTCCGGTCCCACTCGGTCCCGGAATAACCTGTGGAATTTCAGTTCTGAAAATATCCAGATCCGAACCCACCGCAGCCTCCGCATTGACCTCTGCTCTCTCCGATTGCCTTCGCCTCTCCGGTTGCCCGTGTAAACACAAAGCAGCAGCCGGGGGGGAAATGTTTTGGGGCCCAGGATTCCATTTTGGTGAGCGCCAAAGACTGATTCAAGAAAAGACAGCCTGTCTATGTAAATATAATATATTATGGAGGTACTGGAAGACGGTTGACAGATCGGACATTCGAAAAAGCAGGGGAGGACATTTACATATTTTTTTTTTTGGGGGGGGGGGGGGTTTCCCCCCACTGACTGAAATCCAGGAGCATTTAAAAATAAATTGATGGTACTCTTTGGACCTTTTAAAATCAAAATAATAAATCCGACAATTATATTCAATTGTATTCTTATTTCGTTGTAGTTATTTATTGCTATAACCCTTTTTTAAAGAACTATTAACAATTATAACTTTTTTTTTATATAATTCAAAATTCTATTTATTAATTGTCTTTGTGTATCTAGTACACAAAGTACAGATAGGACACACACAACAAAGAAGAAAAACAAAACACTATTAAAGTATCATTTTAATTAGAGGAAATTGCTCCTTTTCTAGTGATAGCTGGGGCAAAATTGTATTTGTTAGGGGTAGTTCTGCGATTTTTCAAACAAATCAAACAGCTTGGACCAATAAGTAGCCTGAAGAATTGTGTGGGTGGTGTGAGGTGAGTAGAAGGTCAACGTCACAAAAAAAGAAAAAGGTCCTCTTTGACACCAAAGGTCTCTTTTAGACATTAAGTGACCATTTCCATTGTAAGCAGAGGGTGTCCACTCGCCTTCACCTTTACGTCAAGGGAAAAATGACGACAATATGTAAATTCACTTTCACACTTGAAGTGTTTACAGTTGTGCAAACAGTGGAGGGGATTTACTGAGAGGTGTGCCTATCAAAGGATCAAACTAAACCACTCATGGGGAGGAGAAACGCCCTCCACATTTTTCTGAGAGCTGGAAGGATCTTTCTTTTTGAATGCCGTGCTTGTTTTACACACAAACACACACACACACACACACACACACACACATCGAGCAGAAGTGTGGACCGGCCTAAATGTCCTCACTTTGCATTTCGGTCCTCACTCCAAAGGTTAAAAACCCTCGACGGTCCTCAGTTTGATGCCAGTATAACCACACACACAAACACACAAATCAAGAAACCATTTTCTTATGCACTTCTCTACAATTTGACTTAATTTACAACCAGAGGAGATGTCCCCTGCTGGTCAGCAGAGAGAATGCGTGTTTAAGACACTTCATATTTGGCTTCAATTTACTGTCTGGTGTTAACCCTAATCTAACCTACCCTAAATTTAACATAATCAAGCCTAATCCTCAATTTACCGTACCTTACCTTCAACTTCAACAAAGTCTATAACCATTGAATGGTATAATTCACATTATGGGTACGAGGGGATTATAAGACTTTAAATAAATATTTAAATAAAAGTTAATCAAACACCATTTCCTCTGTTCGTGTCCAGCCTTTCCAGTAAAAAGAGAGGCTCAGTTAAAATAAGAAATAACCTGAGCAGCAGACAGAGATAGGACAAAGGCTCCCATTCTTCATCCTCATCCTCTGCTTATTACGTACATAGAAGACAGCTCTGCCGTTACCACGGAGCACTTATAGCTTTAAAGCTGCCTGTGATTTCTTTGGCTTCATGCTAACTTGAGGTATTGCTATGAAACAATGTAAAATGTGAAGAAAAGGGGATTATGAAAAGATGGCCTCGTAAAGTGAATGATTCTCTTGGCTGCGGGACAGCGGCTGAACCTGCACGACCCGTCAAACCTCCTCCGTGTCATCGGCTTTATAGAGGGAGGTTCATGGTCAGGAAGAAGTGTTGCATCCCTCTTTTGGATTTGACACGTTGAGAGCCCAAGACTGTGGAGCCAATGTGCTTCAGGGTGGGGAATGACACTGATGAAATCGCCATGTGCAGACTGTAAACGCAGCGTTTTGCAGGATATCTGTTGCCTTAAATCAATTAGAGGCCAGATAACCTGCCCTGTTTTATACAAACAACCTTTAATTCCATCAAACTCCCCACAGCTGGTTCATCTCATTCCTGTCAATCCATGAATGGGAAATAGGTGAGCATGTGTGTGTGTACGTGTGTGTGTGTGTGTGTGTGTGTGTGTGTGTGTGTGTTTTGCTTTGCATGCCAAATCATAGAGAGTCTGGAATATTTTCCATCAGGCATTACACCAAAAAAACTAAAAAGCTAAGCTTGGGATTAAATAATCACCCGGCAGCTCCCTCTCCAGCGGATGAAAAATGGCATTGTGTGTGCCAGTAAAGCGGCTATTAACCTGACTCAACGAGTATTCTCTGAAACGGCCCTCAGGAGGAGGAAAACACATGTATCACAAAAGGTCCGGCGCTCCACTCCACTGACGTAGAAGACGACGGATCAAATCAGAGGAACCGGATTATAATGTCAGGATTTAGTGTCAATTTGAGAAAATATTTAAAAACATGTTCATTTATTAAAATGAATTACTGCAGCTTCAAAGGATTATTTATTCAAAATGTTTATTTATAAAACAATGTCTGAGGGTTATAAGTGTGATTGAAACATATGTATATGGAAGATGTATGTGGATATATAAATAAATATATATATATAAATAAATATATATATATATATATATATATATATATATATATATATATATAAATAAATATATAAAATAAATATATATATATATATATATATATATATATATAAATAAATATATATATATATATATATATATAAATGTTTTGTTCTTTTCTTTATTATTTTCCTTTATTTTATATTAATTTTCTGATTTATTTGATTATAATAATTTAGGATAGGAATATATAAGCATTTTCCTTCTACCTAAACCTTTCCAGTCCTTCTGTTTTGTATATTATTTAGAATAATATTGAATTATATTGCGATGATTGACTGAATAAAATATATATATATATATAACAACAACGAGTGGTCATAAAAAGGGCTAAAAAGCTCTGTAGAGCTGAGTTAGCTTCTGAACCTTTTCACATTACACAAAGACATCTGATCTATTATATATGAAAATATTGATTAGTTCCGCTTTAAATGAAACCCATAATTTAATTGCAACCGCAGCAAAGTCCCAAATCCAACGTACACCAGCAGGCTCTGTGGTTTTAGCCAGTTGAGTGATGAAAGAAATAGTATATTTACTTTATATATAAATGTCCTCTAAATCATCGACTGCATTAGTTTCACGTTCTCATAAAATAAACACTCCACTGAGAGCTTGGGAAGCTCGCAAAGCCCGGGGTCCATAATTAGGAAATTAGGCTGAACATCAGAGCCCCGGGATACAAGGTCACATTCCCTCCACTCGCTAATTCATCTCCGCTCTAGAAATGCACAGTCAGCGCCTTTCTGCAGACCGGGCCGGAGCTTTTAATGAGCGCGTCGGCCCGGCTCCTTTTCATTGACTTAAAAGGACCCGTCGTATGCCAATTTTTCCACAAGTTGATCTGGTTCCTTGGGGTCTTAATGAAATGTTTGTAACATATTTTGGTGAAAATACCACAAGAATAATTTTTAAACAGCCTTTTCACCCTGTCAAAAACGCCTCCCCACAGACTGACCTGTTTTGAGTGCCTGTCCCTTTAAATGCTAATGAGCCAGCTCCCCCCTCCAAGGCCATGTAGCCACACCCCCTACATGGGCGTGCTTCAAAATCTACGTAGACGTTGGTGGTGATCCCATTGGACGCACTCACGCATATCGTTTCTGACATAGAGGAACCACAACAAGCCGCCTGAGTTGTTTTTTTCCAGTTTTTGTATTGGGAGACATGCCAGATACCCAAATTAACGAAAAGAAACACAAAAAAAGTGGAATTTTCATAATATGTCCCCTTTAATGTTGGGGTTGCATTCAGGCGCTACGAAGGTTTCATTCAACTTCTGCTTTGGAACACTGTGATCTGTTGTTCGGCCCTCGAGGCGGCGGGAATCAACGGGGGACACAAGAGATCTGTGGGAGGAGATGAGAAAAGTTTGACTTTTCCAAGCGGAGTGATCGGAGGTCTTCGGGCTCCGCCGGTTTCCAGGGCGGAAAATACGAGATGCCGGCGGATAAATGAGAGCAACAAATAAAGCAAAAAGAGGAAGACCTCAAGACGTGCCAAAGAGAGTAGGGGAAAGACTCTCTTTAAATAGTGAGTGATTATGTGGGAGAAATCCTGGGGAAATTCAGAGTGGAAAAAGGACGAAGAAGAAGATCGGAACAGAGGCGCCGGAACAAGGCTTCTTCTTCTTCTCAGCGGCTTTGGCTCGGATGCACCCGCTTCCCACGCCGTAACCCAAGAGGGCCCAATTGCATTCAAATAACCTGCGTAAGAACACGGGCCCCTGTCATGAAAAAGGCAATGTCTCATCCGCTCGATGTCCGGAGCCTGAAGGAGTGTGTGGAAACGGAGATTGCAGTCGCAGCTCATCTGCTTTGAGTCGGGGAAAAAAAAACGAGATTGATTTCCAAAAACGGCGTCTCGGAGCTGCGTGCCGCGTGCCGGGTGGACGTCCGAGGTGGGAGAGGAAGTGAAAAGCTCTCCGGGTGGAGAGGCTTTAAGACGGGGGGCCAAAAGGGAGTCGGATAAAGAGACAGCCATCTCAGGCCTCTCAGGCGTAAACAGGCTCGACAGAAACGGGGGAAACGATGCCAAGTGTCCATCTTCATTTTCTATTGTCTGCTAAAGATTAATGTGTTTGGATTATTTGTCATGTGCTCCTCTCTAAATGGATAAAAGACCTTTCGCCTGAATGTTTCTATGACTTCTTTCACTCAACGGAAAGAGCCAATATAAATTTTAACAAACAAAAACTTTCCCAGTATCCTGGCAGCAGTAGATACTGCTTTTAGTCCCCGGGGCGTTCGTATGTGATGAGCGCCGCCTCGCCTCGCCGTCAGTTATGCATCACAGGAAGTAAATCAACGCGCATTGAGAAATAATGTTGACGGGATTTGGCATCCATCCTGTTCTATGATAGATATTTTGTTTATTTTTCACCATTTCTAGTTACTTCGTCGGAGGTAACAATATTCTGTTACATTCCTTAAAACTTATTGTCCAATTTCCTCATATATGACTCAGTTCTGACCAACTCAACACTTTACGCAGCACTTTACTTTACTTTTCTTTACTCAGCACTTTACTTACTTTACTTTATTTTTTCCCCTTATAATATTTAGTATTTAGTAGTTTAGTATTTTAGTATTAGTATTTAGTATTTAGTAACTTAGTATTAGTATTTTAGTAGTAGTATTAGTATTTTGTATTTAAGTAGTAGTATTATTATTTAGTATTTTAATATTTAGTTTTTGTGTTTTTGTGTTTTGTGTTTTTATTTCAATTTTATATTTTATTCTTATTAATGCTCTAATGTACATTCACTGCTGTGATCCTGAAATTTCCCCACTGTGGGACTAATAAATGAATATCTTATATATATGAATATCTTATATATATATATATATATATATATATATATATATATATATATATATATATTTCAGGAATCCTGCCCTTAAATCATCTCCGGGACACGACAACATTGGACATCATCCAACGGGCGCGGTATCCAGGCGCCGCTCTCTTCCTCCCGTGACGGGGCCCCGCCTCCCTCCGCCTGACCCCTCGGCACATTACTCAGCGAAGGATAAAACAACAAATCCACAGAGGAGTGTTTTATGCATGGGTCAAGACAACAGCATGCACTTTGTTGCCCTCTTCTTCATCGAGAGGCCTTTTTACAACTTTACGCTCATACTTTTATTCCTCTCACAACCTGATGGATGAAATGATGACACGAGAAGAAGCCAAGCCAGGAAAATCACGTCAACAAGCAGCAATGATATATATTATCTCATTGCTTATAGCACGCTTTCCTAAAGTTCCACTGTATACAACTTGGTTCTCACACTCATAGTTAGGCTATCGTTCCAATTATGAACATGTCATGGAAACCCAGAGAATCCAATATAAACATCCATCACACAGGGTTCTTACACATTTTGACCAATGGATTTCCATGACTTTTCCGTGACTTTTCCATGACTTTTCCATGACTTTTCACCAAAATTACATGACCAAACTGAAATCTCGGTATAAACATGAACAATTTTGAGAATTTTGCATGTTGATTGCGTACGCCGGCTTATATTTTGAGTGTCTTTCTTTAAAAATCACATTCTTTATTTTAAACCCTGCCTAAATGAACACGTGATTATAACACATTTCCATGACTTTTCCAGGCCTGGAAATGACCATTTTAAAATTCCATGAATTTTCCAGGTTTTCCATGATCGTACGAACCCTGATCAGTATACAGATCAACTTCATCTTAAATCATATCCCAACCTCCATAAGTATCAATAAGTTGCACTCCCGTGTAGAGTGACACTAAAATAAAGTGTTTTATATCAGAGGTTCTCTAACTTTTGCATCTTTTCTCTGGTTTTGTGTTGACCTCTAGTTTTTATGAGCTGCAATTCTATTGGTGACCTAGAGCGGCCAGGTGTATAATTCATAAGCTTCTCTGTCACCGGGTTGCAGGATCTCGTTTATCGACCATACGGAATAGATTTCAATGCGCCGCCAACACATTTGGAGTCACACGCTGCAGGGATCTTTTTTACCAGCCAACATTTTACACTTGTGATATAATTCCTCGGTGTTATTCATGGCCGTTCCGCCGACCTGCGTCATACTGAGGAATGTAATCGCGAGACGACCTTTACGTGACAATGAGTTGCTTTGCCGACACCCTGCAGTCTGAAGACGACCGAAAGCAACCGATTCGATTTACTCAGGCGTCCTTTCATTCTCGCTTTGTCACAATATCCCTCCCTGGTGACCTGGAACCTCCGTACCCCGAGTGACTTCATGAGCTCGTCTTTGGCCAAGTTTAAGAATGAGGTGCTGCGAGGATTTAAAGAGGTGATTCATTCTTGAATAGAGTTTCCAGGCAGGAGAAATGGTAGCCGCCACACTACGCTATGCGAGCTATTAAAACAGAAGCTCAGACAGAGAGAGAGAGAGAGGGAGAGAGAGATTGCCGAAGTGAATGGAGGACGAGTCGATGCGTTTGCCATGTGGTGGAGGAGGTCCACGCTCCGCACTGCTCCGCGTGTTAGGACGGAGGGGCGCTCTCTCACAGCTCTGGCCTGTTAGGCTAATAACAAAAGCAGAACCACCAACATAAACATCACACGGCTTATGGACGAGAGGCGGCCAAGGGGGTCTGGCTCTAATCACGTCGGCTTGATCCGGACCGAAGAGGAGGAAGTGAAGAGAAAACAAAGAAACTGTCCAAAAAGAAAAATCCCAAATGATTTGAGAATTTCTTGATGGCATGATGAATGGAAAAGATTAGATTTAGGCCTGAATATATAAACTGAGAGGAAACGGGAGGCCCGGGCACCTCACCAAGCATTTCATAATATTTGGCCACCGATGCACACCCAAGTTCACTTGAAGTGTTTCTGTGGCACCACAAAGCTGAAAGATGAGATAAAGCAACCCCTCTCTAACAATCTGATGGTGGGACGACCGAACCCTCATCCCCCTCTACCCACTACCTGGTTCCTCATTGCCCTCTACCCACTATCTGGTTCCTTATCCCCCTCTACCCACTATCTGGTTCCTTATCCCCCTCTACCCACTATCTGGTTCCTCGTCATCTTCTACCCACTATCTGGTTCCTCATGACCCTCTACCCACTATCTGGTTCCTCATCCCCCTCTACCCACTACCTGGTTCCTCTACCCACTATCTGGTTCCTCATTGCCCTCTACTCACTATCTGGGTCCTCATCATCCTCTACCCACTATCTGGTTCCTCATGACCCTCTACCCACTATCTGGTTCCTCATCCCCCTCTACCCACTATCTGGTTCCTCATCCCCCTCTACCCACTACCTGGTTCCTCTACCCACTATCTGGTTCCTCGTCATCTTCTACCCACTATCTTGTTCCTCATGACCCTCTACCCACTATCTGGTTCCTCATGACCCTCTACCCACTATCTGGTTCCTTATCATCCACTACCCACTATCTGGTTCCTCATCCCCCTCTACCCACTACCTGGTTCCTCTACCCACTATCTGGTTCCTCATTGCCCTCTACTCACTATCTGGGTCCTCATGACCCTCTACCCACTATCTGGTTCCTCATGACCCTCTACCCACTATCTGGTTCCTCATGACCCTCTACCCACTATCTGGTTCCTCATGACCCTCTACCCACTATCTGGTTCCTCATCCCCCTCTACCCACTACCTGGTTCCTCTACCCACTATCTTGTTCCTCATGACCCTCTACCCACTATCTGGTTCCTTATCATCCACTACCCACTATCTGGTTCCTCATTGCCCTCTACTGAAGGCTTTTTTCCAAGTCTGAGCTGAATACATATTAATTCACAGCTGAATTTCCACATGTTTTTGCATCAGATAGTGCACCATGTATCTAGACAGCCACCCGACCCTTAACTAAGATCTAAATATTTGTTCTATTTTTACGATAAAGTAAATACAGCATTTAAGGCCACACATTTGTCAGGGTCCTAAAGCCTCTAAAAGAGTCTTTTCAGAAACAGCCTCCAGCATCATACTCAAGTGTGCCGTTTGTCACTAGCTGGTCCTCTTGGATGTCATGTGGCCAGGTTGGGAATGGGATCTGTCATCAGAGACATTAGTCGGCTGGACTCCCGCCTCCAAAACAAATGAATCAGGCACACATGGAGACGTGAGGGGGTAAACATTCACTTTAGAATAGCACAGAAACCCTGCATGACCTTCAGGTGAAAAGGGAAACCCCTATAGACTCAGAATATAATGTCAGCGCCACGATGAATGAACAGAGTGCGTTTGTGGGGAGAAGGAAATGCACCATTTGTTATTCACACTGACAGATCCGTGCAGCCAGGAGGTCGCCATGGCTCGGGTCACTTTTTGGAAATATGATGCATTGGACTTCACTTGAAGTGGAATTCTGAATGCCCAAAGCGTGAATTCCGGAATGCTGACCCACTTAATGGAGTCCAAAGGCAGATCAATTCACAACCGAGTCAAGTGCAAATTCAGTCCTGTTCGAGCCCATAAAAGACGATAATGTCTTTTCCTACGCTGATCTTCGCACCCAGTCCACACAGCTGGGATAACATTTTGTTTAATATGTTTAAAATACATATGGAACAGACAAATTGGCAAGGAATCTATATCAAAATGTAGTAAAGTTAAAAGTAGATCACTGGTGTTAGCCAGTAAATCAGCAACCTGTGAAAGAACTTTTACCGGTTTTAACAACCTTTTCTGGATTGTCTGTTATAACGATATTTCACACTGAAATAAGCACATTGGTTCTTTCACCTCCAAAACAAATGAATCAGGCACACATGGAGACATGAGGGGGTAAACACTCACTTTAGAATAGCACACAGAAAGCCTACATAATTAAGTTTTAGTTCATCTGCTGTGAAGTGAAGGAAGCTGCTGAAGATGATGGCTTCGGACCCAGCTCTCTATGGGGAGGACGTTTTGTGTTCAATTCAATTCTATTCAGTTTATTTGTATAGCCCATATTCACAAATTACAAATTTGTCTCGGAGTGCTTTACAGTCTGTACACATCGGATCAGGAAAAACTCCCAAATAACCCTTCAGGTGGAAAAAACTCGAGCTGAATGTCTTCTGGGTTGTGAACGGTCGCCACATTGTGCTACCACTATCTCTACATACGTATTTGTGGCGCACAGGTGAGGCCACGCCAACATGTGTTGTTCTTTAGCGCGACGCAGCCGTGACACCCGCACAACGGCGGTGCATGAGGATCCGACCCCGCAACAGGGGAGGCTTCGTCATTCCTGTGGTAAACCTTCAGGTCAATGCTCGGCGGATCGTCTCGCTCCTCCTCCCCAAACAGCCAATCAAAATAAACAGTGACGTCTGATGAGGGATGGCATGTCCACGGCAAAGACAAACAAAATGAAACGACGGGATCGTGTTTCGCGCGGAGCAGACGGTAATGAGAAAAACAGGCCCGGCCGCAAAGACGGCAGTTTACCTCCAGCTCAGAGTTATGACTGACAGGACACCCTCACATTCCTGCATCTCACCACCAGCGACCCCTCCTGCACTTCCTTGTGTCAGACCCCCGCTATACCGTCCAGAACAGACATTCTGATAACAGAATATAGGGGAGGAGGAAGAAACACAAATACTCTCTTGTGGGGCTTTTAAAGCTGAGCGTTGATGCGTGACACCCCATGCGAGGGTAATTTCGAATTTCCCTGCCTTATACAGGTTTAGATACAGTATGGAGTTGGCTGTTGGTCTAGAGAGGTATTCTAGAGGGAAAGTCATGGGGGGGAAACAAAAACTAGCCATCGTTCAGGTACAGGAGGATATAGCTGTCGAATGTTATTCATCTGGAACAAAAATGTTCGAACAACATACTGACCAAACAAAAATGTCAACGTCCCAGAGTTTAAATGTCCCCTTTGTAGGATTAGTGAGGGCAGCTGGAGCTGGATTTACAAACGGCCAGATGATGTTACCAGATGACGAGTCAGTGGCTCATCAAAGCTTCTGAAGATGATGTAGTAAAGTAAACTATCCGGTAGATGTCGAAGCTAAAGCGTCAACATGTTCGTGGCATCTTCAGAAAAGTCTCATGAAGTGAAACCCACTTTACGCCGTGCATGTACCTGTTGATATCAGATGATGTTTACCTCTCCATATTAGATTGTGCGAGGCATTCACGATGGAGAGCCAGGGTTTGAATGTGTATACGGAGGGCAACTTTTTGATATGAATCTTAACAACGGTAGTAAGTTATGTCTTTAAGCTTTTGGACATCACCAATAATAAGTTACCATACAAAATTATTTTAAAAATTGTATAACTGTCATTGAAAAACTTATTTTGTACCCATATTTCTTTGTAATGGGTTCAACAATCGTAGTATTTAAGCTTTTTTGTTTTGTTTTTGTTGCGATAGGACAGCAAATGAGGGAAACAACAGACGGGGTGACATAATGTTGATGTTGCAATAACCCGGGGAAGCATCTTCAACTCCTTGTTTACCAGAAATACCCAGACGTTTTCGCTGGAAGCTCTCTTACGCTCAATAAATCTGTTTCAATTGTGTTCTCCTTCCACTCTCCTTTCATCTCTGGGTGGGTTTTTCTCTGGAAGTATGTGAAGCAGTTTTTTAGAAAAGCTGAGTTCTGTTTTTCTTCCCACGTCAGTCTGTTCTTCTGTGTCCGTCACATAAACATCAGTCCTCTGTTTCCAGATGTCTTCTGCCCATCTACACACACTCAGATCTACTTGAGTATCCTACACATCTGCCTATCAGATCTACAGTCAAACACACACACACACACACACACACACACACACACACACACCTCTGCATGCCACCCAGGTTCTAAACCTAAACTACAGAGAAAACCAAGATAAAGCTACAGCTGGGAATCAAGTTGAAGGTATTCATTGTAAGATGTATATTGTTAGTAGTCTGGAACTCTTCATCCTCTCAATATGAGCTGGAAAGACTGTAATGATGACGATGACGATGGCTGATATGTTGACTTAACCCTATCGTTAAATGGCAGTACTGAAACTGCTAATATTTGGTTTGCATGGTACATTTAGAAGCTTAATAGCGACAGTGGACGCGGTGATTAAAACTGCTCTCTGAACCATCGTACAGCAGTCTGACGAGCAGAGGCCCCTGGGGGCCAGCCGCTGCATTTGTGGGGTCCCTGTGGAGCCTCAGAGACTGGATGCAGGAGGAAGGAGTGACACTACGCCTTCAATCGTAGTGTCACTTCAATACTTTCTATTATTGCAGAAACACAAATTAAACTCATATTAAACAGAAACACCTTGCTTTGTCTTAAATGAGTTCTTAAATGAGTTCTTACATGAGTTCTTAAGTTCTTAGATATGTTTTAAAATGAGTTCTTAAATGAGTTCTTAATTTCTTAAATGTGTTCCTAAATGAGTTCTTAAATGTATTCTTAAGTTCTTAAATGAGTTCTTAAATGTGTTAAATGAGATCTTAAATGTGCTCTTTTATCTCTGCTCGATCGTGATTGGTCGATACCAATCACACTACAAATGGAAACCAGAAGGCTTTCCATACCAAAATCAGAGAGAGAGAGAGAGAGAATCGGCTTCTTCCCAGTGCTGATCACTAATATCCGATTGTCACCTGAGGAACAGAAAGGTTGTCTCAGATCAGCAGAGTGGAACCTCCGAGCAAACTGAGGGGCCAAAGCGAAGGGGGCCCTGGGGTCCATTTGGGCTCGCCGGAGCGAGGCCGAGTCACCGTGGCAACACGCTGGTTCTCCGCCCTTCGGCGGCATCGGGCCTCCTCATCTGGGATATCCATGTCGTCACACGTGAAGTGGAGCGGGTCAACCGTGACGGCAAACACCGAGGACCCCCGATGGGAAGCTGCCATTCGCCGAACTCCGAGTCGCAGTGGAAGGTGGTTTACCGATTTGAACTCCAACGGGGGTCTTATCGCGACGTGGTCCAGAGCAACGGCCCCTTTGGTGGACTGGGAGTCTTTACCGGACTCACCATTACACATTTTAAATCAGGGCTCTTAAGTCTCACGCATTTCGGTCTTAACTCCCGCACTCCCGCCACACATCGTATTTCTCACGCTGAAAAAAACTCTGGGCTATTTAATTTTTTAATGTGCCGCAGCGCCAACATGAGCCACTCTCACCGTGGAGAAATCAAGCGCTCCCTGAGTTCTGCTGTGAGGTGCCACTTATCAGGCAATCCAAAAAAAAGAAATGGGCTACAGAAAACAAACGTATCTGTTGTATCTGGGTAAGATTTAATCCAGCAACCAATGAAAATAAAGCATCCTGGAATTGCGCGCGACTGATATCCTAAAGATTCATTCTTGGGGGGGGGGTGCTGATGGATATGTATCACGCTTGCCTGTCTTCAAAATTTGAGAGCCCCTGTTAAATGTATGACAGTCCGTCCGTCTGTCTTTCCATCGATCTATCGAACTGACCGGGAGTGGAATGTGGAATTCAGGATGTGAGGAGACGTCGGACCGGGGGAACCTGGAGCATCCTCAGACTTCCCCTCCTGACGACCGCATCCTGGGGCCTTTGGTGAACGATCAGCTGGGGACGCATAGAAGTCCACGCCGATGATCTCACCGGGGTGAAGTGCAGAGGTGTGTCGGTCCGCCTCGGCTTGTTTGGAGTCGTTCCTCAGCTTGTTGTACAGCGCCCGCTCGCGAATCCAGCTCCGACTCGCCGCTCTGTTATCAGTTCGTCATCGTCTGTTTATCTAGAAGCGGCGAGGCGTACGCGGAGTTGCCATCATATTCTCTTCAAGTCCGTTCATGATTCAAACGTTGGCTGCAGCCGGGACGTTTTTCCATAACAAGTCCGAATACATTATGAGCAAGATAATAGCAACAGAGCGAGCAGCTTTTTGAAAAGCTCCTGGATGAGTTTGAGTTGTTCCTGAGGAATTGACCGTTAAATCGCGGGCAACCGCTTTAAGCTAACGGGATTAGGGAACTGTGTATTGTAACCTTCGCCTCTTGTCCATCTTCAGATTATGGTCCAGCGGTTTGTACTTTTCCAGATTATAGTCACATAAATACCCAATGAGATAAACCTACACATTGTGCATCATTTCATAAGACCTCAACATGTTGATTAAAGGTCTTCCTTTCAGTCTTGTTTTTAGTTGTTCGTAGATTCTCATAGATTAAGAGTATTTTTCTTTTTACTAATTCCCTCCTCTGTTGCTCTCCTAAAGGTTTCTTCACTTTTTTTTCGGGTTTTTTCTATTTTCTTGGGAGTTTTTCCTGATCCGATGTGAGGTCAAAGGTCAGGGATGTCGTATGTGTAAAGCCCTCTGAGGGGAATTTGTAATTTGTGATATTGGGCTATACAGAAAACTGAATTGAATTGAATGAAAATATGATTACCAGTGACCAGTTGAATGGGTGGGATTTGGGGGGAGGGGAGTTGGTGGGTGAAAATAAAACACATATATGTTCAATTCAATTGAATTCAATTTATTTTGTATCGCTCAATATCACAAATTACAAATGTACGACATCCAGGACCGCACATCGGATCAGGAAAAACTCCCAAGATAATAAGCGATGAATATTCATATAATCACAAAAAAAAATAATTGTGATTATGAATTTGGCCGTATGTGTGCAGTTAAAAGCTAAAGAGAATTAAGTAAGTCGACCATTAGCTACATTATAAAAAACAGTGACGAAAAGTGTAAGAAATCTAGAAATACCTTTTAATATCATAACACAAAGTTATTAATGGTACATTCGTTGCATGTTAACACACTCTCTCACACACGCACACACTGCAGGGGGCCATGAGAGAGGGAGCATCAGCGGCGTTCTCGCGCTCCACCTCTCTGGATTAGTCATCACCTCCCTGCTGAGCTGATGTTGACTCAAGCTAAACAATAAGAACAACACTCACACTGACACACACTCACCCCCCCATGGTTTCTTTCTCACACACACACACACACACACACACACACACACACACACACACACACACTCGCACACTCGCACACAGATGGGGATTAAGCCGTGGAAACGACGAAGGGGGCCTCGACAGGCTCAAAGCGCTGATCACCATCATCAGCCTCACTCATACCAGCTGCTATAAAGACGGTCACACACACACACACACACACACACACACACACACACACACGATGCTGGGTGGTGCCCGCCACAAATAACGCCATCGGGTTATTTCCGGCGTGTGATGTGAGGCCAAAGCTCTGTTCTTCCTGCGTGGCCTTTTCAGTACGTACAGAAACATCTTCGACTTTATGACTGGCGTACATTAAGGCGCAGACATAAAACGTGAACTCAGCACTTAACCCGTCCTCGGCGTCGGAGGAGCTGAACATCTTGGGTTTAGAGTCTCGCTCAAAGACACTTTGACCTTCACAGCCGTGGGGAGGAGGACCAGCTGGAGCCCACCGAGCTGCAGCCAACGCCCACGCGAGGTGGGAAGAGTCATATCATTATGCATGTCACAAATACACGAGGGCAAAGGACAAACTGACCCACAGACATGTCATTTTGACCCTGATATCACGAGGAGAAAATGCCCCCATAATTTAAATAATTTAATAGCGTTTTTATGTTGTTCTTTGTTGTGAATGTGTCCTGTCTGTACTGCCTGTACTAGGTAGGTACACACACAACATCTATTTAATTTGTAATTTTGAAGTTATAATTGTTAATAGTTATTTAAAAAATGTAATAATAAATAAGCACAAGGAAATAAGAATAACATGTTATATGATTGTCTAATAGTTTTCTGTCCAATAAAATGCAAGAAAACACTAGACTATTGCCTAATAGTGTTATTATTGCCATTTTTATAATAATTGCTCATAAACTGTAAGCCTGAATAACTAAATTTATTATTTTCTTTAAAAATTGCACCCTCAAAAATAAGTACATATCCTACCCTGGTGTCATGCGTACTGGTTTTCTTCATTTTCATCACGTCGGTTAGTGTTGGAGCTTTGATTATACGATTCTGTGGGAATTCTGTAGTATAAAAAGTATTCTTTAATGTTGATAAAAACATTACAACCCTGAAGAAAAGACGTGTGAAGAGAAAGTTAAATAAATCTCAGTCAAGAGAAAACACGAAATAACGCCGCAGCCTGGCGGCTGTAAAAAAAAAAAAAAAAATAGGACGGCGCAGGATGTGTTGCTCGTCACGATCATCTCAGCGCTCCGCGGTCCATCGCTCCTCCTCCTCCTCCTCCTCCTCCTCCTCCTCCTCCTCCGGCTCATCTCGCTTGTAACCGCTTTGAGACTGAAGAGAAAACGTCCCGGGTACTATCCACTGTTCAGAGTGAGCCGTGCCGTGCGGTACGCTGGAAATCCGACCCGAGTGCCCACCCCCCCGGATTTTAAAGGCCGTAAAAAGGAGCGCCGTGGTCGTCCTGGACGGCCGGCCCGTGTGAAAGAGCCACAAAACAGCAGGAAGCACTGTCAACTTTCTCCTCGTGAAGGAGTAGGACACCCATTTGGCAGATGACCCACTTGGTCTGTCACCTCCACCTCCACCTCCTCTGTAAATAACCCTGTTTATGTTGGAGACATCAAACGGCTGGTGAACAGATAGATGAGCAAACCAACTGTGGACCCCCCCCCCCTCCCCCATCCCCCCAAATACTACCACACAGCGCTCTCTCATTAACAGCTGGGGAAGTGGTACAGACGCATGGTATCGCCATCATCTGCCCCTTCAGCCTCGGGGTGAGTCGGCAACAGGTTTGACCTCTGACCTCTGTAAGATGAGAGGCCTGCTAACTACAGGTCCCCGTAGGTAAGAACCCTTCACCTCCCGCCAGCAGCAGCCACCGCGACAGCAGACAGAAAGGGAAGAAGTCAATTCATTATGTTTTATTTCTATGTAAACAAGTAGTAAATGTTCTCTGCCAAATATACTCCACAAAAAAAATAAAAAATGTTAAGATTACAAACAGCTAGTAAATTTTCAACAAACTAAATGCACTTTATTTTATATATATATATATATATATATATATATATATATATATATATATATATATATATATATATATATATAAATAATATGGTCATGTTGTGACTTCCAATGTGAAAAGCAACCTTTTAAAAAAAAGGAGAAATTCATGACATCGAATGAAAAGAGATGAAAGCTTCGCTGCAGCGTTTAGAACAAATACAATAGGATGTAATTGTTCTTTTATGAGAGCGGCTCGTGGTGATTTCATTTTGTTCACCACATTAGTTTTTTACATGATATCAAGCATTTTGTAGAACGCCACCATGACTAATTCTGTCACTGAAATGTTCTTTCTGATGCAAAGAGAGTGAGGAGAACACACATCTTTGCTGTTTCTGAACTCTATGTATTCCCACCCGTCTGACGGACACATGCTTTGGCAGGCCGGGGCCCGGCTGTATGATATGTGTATTATTGAAAGTGCTCGGTTATTATTAACATCGGCGTGTCACAGATAGGTTTACACGGCTTCCCCTCCGCGGCTCTCTTAAAACGCCGACCCCAGTCCGGCAGGCGTTCTTCTGTCCGTCTTTTGAAGTGGGTTTGATGGAGAGACTCTGAGACTCTGGGAAAGGCCTCCGTCAGCCGACAGCCCCGTCGTCTGACCGACATGCTGCCCAGCTAATGCTACGCTATTCTTAGATATGTGTGTGTGTGTGTGGGGGGGGCAGGATTGTGTCAGCTCTGGAGAAAAGCTTAACCGGACTGCAGCCACAGTGCTACCAGACAACTGTGTTGCCGGGTAGAAGAACCAAACCTTCCCCCAGTACAACTCCCTTCAGCTGCCTCTGATCACCTCGTTAATCCCTCATTACCTTCACCTGGTCCTCATGCCCGTCTCACCTGTTGCCCATTCCCTCGTTAGTCCCTTAGTCTACTTAGGTTCCCTCACTTCCACTTGTCCTCTGCCAGATTGTCTCGTGTTTCTCAGACCGATCTCTTGAGGGTCCGCAGTGGCTTTGGTTATTCGGTCTGTTCCGTTCCTGACAACACTTTCAGTAAAGCATCTTTATCAGGATTAACTGTCTCCTGAGTCGTGCATTGGGGTCCACCCTGATCCCGTTGTGACAAAAGATGCATGAAGATGAAGTCTGTGTTTATATGCCCCTCCTGTCATCACTGGATGCCTTCACCCAGCGCTCCTGGGTACCTGACATTAGTAGAGAATGGACAAAACTATGTGTGTGAACTATATGCTCCATTCAGAAAACAAGCATTGGAAAAGTGATTTGCTTCTATTGCGGAGAGAGCTAACAAAACAAAGTGTGTGTGTGCGTTTTTCAGACGGGCCGCTATAGTGTTTGAGGACCGAGATTAAAAAGATGGATTAATGAGCGGGTGTGTGGATGAGCGTGGCAGTGGGTGGCTGTTCCAAGGAGTTAGGCTGACGGATCGATGAGGTTACTCGCCGCGTCAGAGAACTCCTACCATGAACTCTTCGTGCGGATCGAATCTCCAGAGTCGCCGGAGCGTCGCATGCAACCCGAGTGCTTCAGCGTCTCCCACTTCCTCATCATCCAGTCCTCCTCAGTTCCACTGCTCCGGGTTTTTTCTTCTTTTAGCTTTTCTCTGACTAGTGCGAGGCTGAAGTGTCTCTGGTAAAGCCATAGAGCTCCTGTTGCATTCTTCAACTGGCCTCCGAGACCTGACGCGCTAACGTCTTTACAAGACAACAAGAAGCTCCTACGTGGAGCCGCTCACCCACAGAGGAATCTGACGCACTTTGGGTTTTCTGACGTTCAAATTCACTCGACAACTAAGATCCCTTTTGAAAGGAGAGCTTTCCGTTGGCGTATGTGGAGTGGATGGCATTAAAAAGGAATGAATGGGAAGAAGATATAGACCAAGAGAGAGGACTTTCTGGGTTGTTGGTGTCATTTCTTTAAAGCCATCCATCCCTAAGAGCAGAAGTGGACCGGGAGTGGCCCTTGTACCTTCAGGAGGAAGAGCACCGTTGCCATTCATCATCGCTGTTTTGTTTTCACAGCGTCATAAAGTCACGGCGTGTGAGACGCCCCGAACGCCTTTCCTTCCTCTGTCTAGTCCGGGAGATAAGACAAATATATGTGGTACAAAAAGTACCGCGCAATATCCTGTTTGCCTCCAACCAGGAACACTGAGATTGTAATTAATGTATATATCTAGAGCAAGAAGAATGTAAATGGTGGTCCATTAATGAGGCGGCAGCATAGGGGGTTAAGGGTGGTAAATAAATTCAGCTGAAGCCGCCCATCATGTTTTCTCCTCATTGTCTACGATGTCCTGAAAGGAAGAGTGTATCTTTACCCCCAAAGCATCCGAGTCTCACAGTTCTTGCTCGGCAGCTCTCACCGCAGTCATTCTGGTCAGTAGAATTCTCGAGGGTGTTGCTCGATATGCAAAAAACATCTCCTCTGCTTGTTAACTGAGCTGATATTTGTTTGAGTACTCGGAGTTCTCATGTCGAGCTGATGGAGCGTGCGTCTCAAAGGCCTACGGTTGGATTTGGATGGTACGCCTGCCAGTCAATAGAGGAAAAAAGCTCTGCAAGAAGTGGCCCCACATGCCCTGCGGCTTACGGCTTCATATGAAGAGTCCATTGAGCGTGAGGGGAAATAGAATAAGCTCAGCCTCGAGGCCGAATCGGACAAATGAGAGCCGCATGTCTGCCACAAAAGGTAAACCAGCCGTGGGTGAAGACTCTCATACTCGTACATCTGGAAAAGTCGTTGGTAGTATAAAAGGAAGCATAAAAGCAGAGGTTTTACTCACGTCCACTGATCTCTGCATTGATTTGGCCTTTGAAATATCAGACAAAGGAATTCTCTATGATGTCCAAACAGCATTGTTGAAACCTCTTGGCACTCGTTGTGAAAGCTGCGGCTGCAGTACTTTAATCTGAACCACTGTGAGGATGGACGTGTATTCTTGATGTTGGGTTTAGTACATGTGGCAGAATATCTAACCCATGGTCCGTTTCCTAGATTTCTTCCTTCATTTTCAACTGCATCATGCCTTTGATGGAAAGGCGATTAATAGAACAGCTAGAAGAGTCAAGCTTGGCTTCCATTTTAAACCCTCTGAGGCCAATTTGCATTTTTTGTTATCGGCCTATATAAAATAAACTGAATTGCATTATATCAAATGTATCAATACACAATGACTCATGGAGCCAATGTGAAATCGATTTGGGTTCAGTAACGATATCTATGCATTATGTAAAAAAGGAAACCTTAGTTGAGTTAATAATTGCTCGACTCTTTCAGAGTGTGATGCTGTTGGTTTCAGACCTGAAACATGGGGGGAGTCCATGAAAACCAAGAAACCCTCACGCTTCACTCAGAAGGATGCCGAAGCTGGACATTCGAGGGTTTGGCACGGCTCCTTTTCCCCGTCCACCAGGTTTCAGCTTTCTACATTCCTCAACTCTTTTTCGAAAGCCAAATATGTGGACCGGTTCTCCAGGCATCCGACTTTAAATGCAGAGAGAAAGTACCTCAGCAGAAATCCTATCACCGAGAGAAATCTGTCCAAAAACACCCAATAAGCAAACCACAGAGACCGAGGCAGCTTTTTTTTCGATCCTCAGGCCTCGGTTATCTGACACAATGTGTCCGGAGCTGAAACATCTCATGAAAAACTGCTCTTCTGTCGAACATGGAGAACAAACATCCATCAGCGTCGCCACGGGACATAAAGCTCTTCCTCCTGAACTGATGCTGGTGTTACAGCTGGACGACAGGAAAACAATCCTCTCCCTGGACCGCCGTTTGTGGATTGGAACACATTTGATATCATATTATGGCATTTTTCAGTCCTTTAAGTCAATCATCTGGTGATCCAGAGAAGACCATCCCTTAATACCTTCGCATTGAAAATGCGGAAGGTAATGTTTTGATCGGCGTGTATTTATTTGTATATTTGTATGCGTATTACTCGCATAACTCAAGGTAATGAACCGAATCGCATGACATTTGGTGGGATGATTGGTTATTATCTGGGGAGCCTTTGATTTGATTTTGGGATCGACCGGGTCAAAGATCAAGGTCATGAAAAGGTAAAACTCTTCTTTTTACCATAGCACGGTAAATTTCTATCCAATTGGCATGCAACTAATACCAACATGTTGATAATTAAATGCCCAATCTTGTGATATGCGAAGGTATGCGCTCTACCGAGAGCCCGTTCTAGTTAACATTAGCATTCAGTATTTGCATGCCACCTGTTAGTGGATTGATACAAATATCAGTCCATTTAACTTCATAGTTATCATTCTATAACTTGGCTCTAAAAAATAAGTAATAGAAAGTTCTACATTATCTATTTCAGTACTAGATCCTGTTTATACCATTAAACTCAACTCAACGTGGTCAGCGTTAGCTGCTATGCTCGTGCTAACCAAGTGTTAGCTACATGACGCCCAGTCAGAAAACAAGCATTGTAATGTGATTTGCTCATTGTCTTGTGGAGAGAGCTAACCAAACAGTGTGAGTGTGTGTGTGTGTTCCCTTGGGCCCAGTCTTACAAGTGCCCCTAATTAGCTACAACTGAAGTCTGAAGGTGATACATGACCTTTTGCAAATGAGCTACTGCAGTTGTAACCACCATTCCCCGTGCCCTCTTGCAGCTGAAGGGAGGGAGAAGAAAAAGCTGATTCTTAACTGTGTTTCTGAAAACGTCTCCTTCAGAACGTGCTGTTGTTGGCAGGCGGCCCAGGTCAGTTAGCATAAGAGCACGCTCCCTGTGGGTTTGCTAAATCACTCCGATACCCACAGGATGTCTGGAGCTAAGCAACACAGGCCTCACAGACCGTATGCCAAATTGGCAGTGTGTGTGTGTGTGTGTGTGTGTGTGTGTGTGTGTGTGTGTGTGTGTGTGTGTGTCAGTCTATCATTTCTGGCTCAGTGTTTCCTGCAAATAGCTATTATTGGATGATTGTATCGTAATAACTCCCGTCATCAGTGATGTGGCGACACGGTAGCTTGAGGTGATTCTGTACGGCAGACGAATGCCAAAGAAGGAGCGAGGCGTTGGTCGCTACACACTGCGTGTGTGAAGCCACCGATAAGCCCTCAGATCTACAAACAGCTGTCTCCTTCGGGTCCCCACCGGAAAGCTCCGCACTATGGGCGACCGGGCCTTTTGCTCAACAGTGCCCCCTAGAGGAACAGTCTCAAGGGCAACACGGACACTGGACTCCTTTAAGACTGGCCTGAAAACCTTTTTATTCAGGAAGGCGTTTGAGTTGAGTTTTATGACTTTTCCTTTTTCTATTATAGTTAGTTTCAATCAGTACTGGCTCTATGGCACTCTGGGATTATTGAAATAAGAGCGCCGTACACATATAATGCATTCTTATTATTAATAAATTGGTAATGTCACATAACATGAGAGTAATTGTGTGTTTTCATCAGCTCTTGAGTCAAATTAAGTCACTATAGGTCATTTCATAATGCGATACCGATATGTTCCTGTGTGATGCAGAAGAGTTATGGTCATGATGAGGATTCCTTGAGTCTGTTCTGTCCTTGTCTATTTTGGCTCAGTTTGGGGAACGTGACTCTGGCCAATAGCAACAGGTCTGGCCAATGAGGTCATTGTGGACCTGGGTCTTACTTGACGGTCCTGATCACCTGCTGCTGAGGGTTGAGCTCCTACCTTCAGAGCTCCTGACCAGAAGACAGAACAGATACAAAGGAACTCTTGTTTGCAAAAGTAAGCTCGGCAACTAACCGCTTTGATACGCTCTTTGTGATCCGTCTAGATTGTTGCATTATGTTTTTTTACGATGAGTGTTGTTGGTTAACTGGTCTGCAACCAACCTCCACTTGGTGGGAATTATAAAATGGACTTGAACTTTAAGTTCAAACATCTTTATGTGAAATAGCGACAGCAGAACGTTTTACATTTTAAATAATGGAGAAAAAAAAAGAAATGAGGCCATTGTCTGGTTAATGTGCTCTCCAGAGTAGACAGTGGAA
The DNA here is from genome assembly GCA_036178185.1 of Liparis tanakae. Classification (NCBI taxonomy): domain Eukaryota; kingdom Metazoa; phylum Chordata; class Actinopteri; order Perciformes; family Liparidae; genus Liparis; species Liparis tanakae. The sequence continues at coordinate 20,018,979 of CM070100.1, read as the reverse complement.
AGTGTGTCTGAGCATTCCAACAAGTCTAATGAAGAGTTAACGTCTTAACATCTCGGGAGTCTGTTATGAACATCCAAACAACTTAATACTAATACCCCTGAATCTGGACCCCCATTCAGTAAGTGGAGCAAGTAGCCTGTAAAAAGTTTCTCTAATGCTACGTTCACACCAAAAGCTACGCGATTTGTCGCGTCGCAAAAAACAATGCAGGGGGCGGGACTTATCTCCGCGACTTGCCTCCGTAAAAACAGTTATCATTTCCTTCATCTACCACGGAAGAACTAACCACTAGTTCTGCTCTATACTGGTTGTGGACGTCCCACAAACATCGGAACATCTATCGCCCTTGTGTTTGGGTTGATAACATTATATCATATATGTATATATTTATACATAACATCACCCGTGCCTGTTTTAGTCTCCAAAACCGATCCCAAATCCCAAAACCGCGTCGCCCCCAAAACGCGTCGCCCAAAACACCCCAGAGAAATGGAACGTCTATCGCAGCCAAAAGCATCTGTACGTTGATTTACGATAAAATCCCGTCGCTTTCGTTGTGAACGCGGTATAACTCTTATGATTTTTAAATATCTCATATCCATGTCAAACATGTAATAGAGGTTTCCACTTCAGATAATCCGTGTCATGGATGGCGCCTGGGAAGAGCGTGACGAACGTGGCGAACATTGTTTCACGGTTTGTTATTTCATCATAAACAACGGAATCCCTCACCGTTTTCCCAAATACCGTCTTCTGGCTATTTAACTGCCGTCTTTCCTGTAATTGACCCTTCATCACCTCTGGTGTTTTGTTTTCTTCCAGGTTTGATACCGGTCCACGCCATCGACCCCCCTCCCTCGCCCGATGGGGATTCTGTGGACAAGGAGTCGCTTTGTCCTCACATGGGCTCGATTACACATTACATGGACTTTGTAGTCGGGAGCTGGCCGTTTAACGTCTGCCTAATGTCCCGTCCAACTGATCTGGATGTTTGCGTTCGCACATACGGCTCCTCGAGGTAAAGTCTTCGACGAGCTCGGGGCTGCAGACCATGTGTGAAAGGGGCGACTTTGGCTTCAAGGGCTCGTACAGGCTGTCGCTGGTGTGAAAATTGCGAGTGTGTAGTTCACAAAGGGGACTTATTAACACTGTGAAAAGCCTGGAATGTGTGAAAATTAGACACTGTGTGAATTCAACAAACACGGTTCGTTTGGACTGGATCAACTTATCCAACGAAGCTGTTGACTTTATACTCTCCGGTTCCAGATGAGCGCTCATAGCCGGTTGAGATGGACTTTCTCAGTAAACCACAATGTAGGACAATCATACTGGCTCATCAACCGGCAGTAAAAGCAGTACTGAAACCTGTAAGCTGTTTAGACGGGAATTCCAAGACCATCTGGAAGAACTCTGCTCTCCATGAGAATAACATTGGACTTTGATAATGAAGCCGAGGTAAATGTGTGGCTTCATCCAACGCAAACAAACATGTTTCTTTGTTCACATACTTAAGTTCTTCACTCTCAGTTCCTCGCCTGCATGATTGTGAGGACGCTTTCAACCAGATCCCCCACTCGTGTGCCAACAAACGACTGTTTGTTGATTGTAGTATTTGACTGGTCCACATGTTGCATTTCATCACATGTTGACTTATAATCTGACTATTTTCTGACCTAATAATGTAGCAATGTTAATAGATTCTCAGGTCTGAGAAATGTTTTTGTGATTGTTTCCATTCCTCTGAACTGAATCTGAGTTGTGTGTGGCGGAAATTTAAATACGTCCGGTCTTGTATCTTATGATTGTTATTGGGGGCATTATCTTAGCATCCTGGAGGAGGTTACCCAGACCCCTCACGGTAAACAGGATATCAAAATCAATGCAACAGGACCAGAGATGTGTTGGTATTCTAAGCTGTCTTCAAAAGATGGCACCTACGATACCCACAAGGCAACTGGACCAGTACATTTTTAAATGGTCTAGCGGGCTCATTAATGAGATTTTAAAGTATGACTCCCACCCTTTTGCACAGAGAATTTCAGCTTCTTCGATCTTCTAGAGTATTTAGGACCAGAGTGCAAAGCTAAGCAGTATAAAAAATGCTTTCCAGCAACCATCATTCAGGTTGAACCAATTAGAATTATAACACCAACTTGTGTAGTTGTATCATCGTGTCTGTCTTTGTTTGTGTTGATTGTAACATGTGTCGAGATGAATGCCTCACTTTACATTGCAAACCGAGTCTACCTGCGGGTACACATACAGTAACCTGAACCTGCTGCGGTCCATGTGTTAAACACAACAAACCCCGAAAAGTCACGTCAGAAAACGCTTAAACCCCGAGGGGCAGCAGCAGTGTGCCAATACAGCCGGGCTCCATTAGGAACCCCTCTTTTCCATGAGAGAAATCGCTCTGTGGGGATTGGGGAGCACTCAGGAGAGGTCAGTTCCAGTTACCTCTAATTTCACCTTGCTGTATTCACTAGCATGCTTTTTCTTTGGAAGAGCAGAAATGGCCACTTGTTTGCGGTCAGCTCTGCATTTCCTGACCGCCGTTCACACAAACATGCGGCGAGCGGGCCAACATGAAACGAGATACAGTCGGAGGCGTGAGACAAAGGTCTTTGTTCCCGATGCGCCTGTAAGGGAACGTTCACTTCTTCTCAGAGGGGTTTGCATCATGCGAGAGGCCAAGAAAGTTTTTTTTATATTTAAAAGAGCCCACTTTGGTTTGAAAATAAAGATCAGTTGTATATCCTCCTCGTTGCGCCCACTTTAAATGTATCTCTAAATGTTTCTCTATAGATGTATCTCTGAATGTGTCTCTAAATCTATCTCTAAATCGATCTCTAGCTATATCTCGAAATGTATCTCGAAATGTATCGCTAGATGTATGTCGGAATTTATCTCTAAATGTATCACTAAATGTATCTCTAAATGTAACTTGAAATGTACCTATAGATGTATCTCGGAATGTATCTCTAAATGTATATCTAGATGTACAGTATCTCTAAAGTTGAAATGTACCTATAGATGGATCTCTAAATGCATCTCTAGATGTATCTCTAAATGTGGACATGTACAAATGAGCATCTCTCCAATTCAGTCTTGAATTAGCAGGAGGCTAAGTGATATTTCTCTGAGAGTTGGCTGTGAAGACTTTCCAAACAAGATGCTAACAAGTTTAGGATGTGAGCAGTGTGTGTGTGTGTGTGTGTGTGTGTGTGTGTGTGTGTGTTCAAACTGGAACAGTGGTAGAAAGAGGAGATCAGGTGGCTAATAGCTCACTCCAATATGTATCATGAGGAAACCAGATGGTGTTTTCCTCCCTCACCTACTGTACTCCTCAGGCGAGCTTCCTCTTCTGCTCACCATTCAGACGGCAGGGATTAACACACTCTGAAGGGCAGACTGTTATATAATATCATATCATGATATTGTTTTGATGTTTTAAAAAAAAAGTTTTGGAACACAACATTTTTTGTTTTAACATACACTATCGTTAAAAAGTTTGTGGTCGGTCACCAAGAAGATGTTGTGTTTTCCATGAAAGCTCACACTTTTATTTTTCAAATGAATTGCAAAATGAATACAAAATATAGTTAATAAATTGACTAGTTTAGAACTAAAGATGTCTATTTGAAATATTAATAGTGTTCTTTAAAGTTGTCGCTCAAAAGAAGGCCAGTTTTATAGCTTCTCTCACCACCGTAACTGTTTTCAGCTGCGCTCACATAAATAGGGATTTCAAGGGTTTTCTAACCTTACCTTAGTCTTTGAAGGTGATAACACAATGTACCATTAGAACACTAGAGACAGGCATCTATACACCTCTGTAGAAATATCATTAAAAAACAGAGAATAGTCATTTACCACATTAACTATGTAGAGAGAGTATTTAGGATTAATTTGATGTTATCTTCATTGGAAAAAAACTTGCTTTTCTTGAAACAATAAGGACATTTAGAATTGACCCCAAACTGGTCCGACACTAAATGCTGTTCTCACGTTCAACACATACTATGATTAAAAAACATTGTCATATGGACCATTTTGCTGTCAACATGTTGTTCTCTTTCTTTCTGTCGTCAGACAACTACGTATGAAATAAATGAATCATGGCCCGTAAACATGACTCGTTAACCAGCTGCTATGTCATGGTATTGTAAACCTATTTTTGTAAAAATCTCGTTGGCTCTGCTGTGTCTTCGGCTATATATTGGCATTTAAAATGGAGGTTGATGGAGAAAGTTAGAGGTGACTGAACTTAACTGCCACTGTGGCAAACTGTGTGACCCTCACAGAGCTGTTTCCAAAACAATGACATGAGCCTCCCCTTATATCATCGCTTTAGAAAAGCTCCGCTAACCCCCCGTACACACTGACGCTCCAAGCTGGCGTTTGAAGTTTTACCCACTCTGGTCACACTTCAAATCACCGGATCATTCATCAGCTGTTTGAGTAACGCGACTCATCGCGAGGCCTCATCAGCGGGGTTTCACTTCTGGGTCGATTGTTATTATAAAACATGAATAAAAGAATGAAAGCTGGCACAAAACGGATGAAATCATGAAACCCAAACTGCCCTCAGAGCCCCAAATATGTCCAGGCTTCGTAGACCTTCTACAGACCCTTCATAGAGGGCTGTAGACCCTCCCCCCATGGCTCCAGGTCCCAAAAAGGAGAGAAATACCAATCGAGACTGGCGGTTATGATACCAGTTTACTAAATGAATAAAGCATATGAATGAACCAACTGGGTAGCCTCGTGTACCGAGGGCTCCGGACCCCGAAGCCCTCGTCGTCGTTGTGGATCCGGGACCACGAGGGCCACGATAAATCATCGCGACCAGGGACGAGGCGGCGTCTGTTAGGACGTTCAGCGTCCTGAGACATGGCTCTCCAACGCGGTGCCGTCTACGCTCCGTCTGGTACGTACACATGGACGCGCAGAAATGTGCCGCAAACTGTTATATCACTTAATAAAGGCTCTTAAAGGACTCTGTATCAGTTGGCTCGCATCGAGTTCCCCTCACTTCATCCACTTCAGCGCCCGACTGTCCGCGTGAGACCGAGCGAAGGTCTCCCGGCTAGTGCTCCCACCGCCACCAACATCCTCGCCTGAAGGTAAGAGGTTGAACCGCTTTACGACTTTTTTATGTCAGAATGTAGACCGATAGCCTCGATGATGACGTTGTTAGTCGGTTCCTGCTCTAAAGCATCCTCACGCCGCGTTACAGAGAAAGGCTGTACACAGAAACAGCATTTGATCGTAGATGATGATGACAAGAGCAGCCTTTACTCAGTTAAGTACCGTAACGTTGATTGCAAATCTAGCATTCATGAAAGTAGGCCAAATAATAATAAATTAGCCATTGTAACCATGTTTAAGATGCCTCTTAGCTTGCGCTAGCTACGAGACTTTATGATATCTGGCTATTACAGGGAATATGGCCCAAGAGGTCTTTAATGTCGTCATTGTCAATCCTCGTTTTGTGCTTCTTTTTTTAAGTATTGGTTTAGGCACCGGTATCGTTTAAAAAGTACCGTTTTATCACCGGTATCGGAAGAAAAAAAAGATACCCATCCCTAATCATATGTCCAAAAGTTGAAACTCGTCTAGTATCTGATAGACAAAGATAATATGTTTGCATTACAACAAACAAACTCAGTGTTCGTAATAATTATTTTAAATCAATTTGAGTTGATCATGTTCGGTTTAGTGAAGTGTTTTGTTGCGACGTAGCTTTATGCTAGTATAAATGGTCTGTAAAATATAAAGCTAATTATTCATACAGTGTTGATCACCAACACGTTTCTGTTGAGGTCATCGTTGGCTGTAGTTTTTCTGAATACAGGCAGTTGTGTGCTCCGATGCCAGAAACACGTCAACGTCGTAAATCCTACACATCACAGATAGGGGGCGATAAAGGTCACAATCTCCGTTCCCTTCTTTCTTTCACTTGTTCCTTCTTCCTCCTCGTTTGTCTGGTGGACCGTTGAGTGTCCTGTCTCCTCTTGCCTCTTCTACATTCCTCCAAGTATGGCCACACACTGGCAGCTGCAACGGGAACCAAGAAAGGGGATCTGCCGCGCTCTCTTCCTGTCAGCACAGATGTCAAGGTGAACTTGGGGGACTCCTTAAATAACTGCCCCCCCACCCCGCCAGCTGCCCACATTAGAGGAAGTCTCTTGTTTACAAGGGCATCATGTTGTTTCTTTTTTAGCTGCAACAGTATCTTCAGCAAAGGGAATATTTATACACGATTATACCAATGATTCAGCTGCAATCTAATATTAACGAGCTCAGATTTAATGGCCTTTGATATTTAGACTTCTGCTTGAAGTTCTACAGGTGTGCTGCTGGTTTAGAGGTGTAAGATCCATGCCATCGACTATCCAGAATTATTTCTGAACACAGCAAATAAAAATGCACATTCGGTATTTTTTCAACCAGCAACGGCCCTACCATGCATTAATAGGTAGTGCCTATTGTGTTGTCCATGCCTACAACTTATTATTCATACATTTATGTAATGTTTATTTAATGCTGTTCATTCTGTACACGAGACATCTTTTCTTGATCCGATGTGAGGTCAAAGGTCAGGGATGTTGCATGTGTACGGATTGTAAAGCCCTCAAAAATTGTAATTTGTGATTTTTGGGGCGATCTAAAATAAACTGAATTGACTTGCTACGGGAAAGATTTGTGGGAAATGTTCTTGCATTAAGCACCTCAGGGTCGCTGTCATCGTCACCCTCTTAAATGAGTTGAAGTGTTTTCGGTGCGACTGGCATATTGTACGTGCGCTTATAAAAAACAACACTATAATTGCGATATAAAGACGCCAGGCTGCATTTCTTTCAGTGGAGGATTCTATTGCCCTGAGATCCAGATGCCCTCTCGTTGCACCGTGCAGTCAGGGTCTGTGTTTTGGGGCAATAAAAGAGTCTCATTGTTGCCGCATAGCGCGGTCCAAACAAGTGGGCTGTTTACGTCTCACGGATACGGGCACAGCTCAGCTCCTCTGGAATTCTCGTGAAATGGCGTGAAGCCACTTCTGCTGGCGAGAAGATCGCGTCAGAATTGTTCTGATGAAGCTCGAGGGGGAAAAATTCTGTCGGTACCGTCCGTTACTACCCAACGTCTGTCCACACCCGCTGATCTCATAGTGACGTAACTTCTGCTCGGCGACTTTGAGCGAAGGCGAGCTTGTAGCTTACCGTGCTGTTATCCGACGTAATGCTTCACCTAGCAACAAGATTTATTAGAATCGTTGCCCCAGTCAAACCGGTGGATGCATAGAGACCTTTGGGCCTCCGAGTCCCCTTGTTTGGACCCCCGTCTTCCAACGGGGGGACTGACACTCTGACCTCGACTACAACCTGTAACTTTTTGCAACTGCGTCTTTGAAGGTTGTGTTGCGCTAGCGCTGTGAAAACATGCGCCTCAAGCTGAGAGACGGGTCCTCAGAACCTCCGGCTCCAGTGGCGGTGAACACAACACCAGCACTGGATGTTCTCGTGAATGTGTTTTGGTGGATGAGTGACAGGTCTGAAGCCTGAATTATGCTAACAATGCCAGATGGGCAGGGAGAGGGGAGGGGGGTGGGGCATGGTTCGGATTCTGTTCTCCTGGGATCCCGGCCAGGTGAACTTCCTCCTGAAGACGTGGAAGACTTTTAGGGGCCTTCAACCCACCCGCTGACTGGTTTCACGGCCCCGGTTTAATCCTATATTCTGAATTCCACTTCCCAAGATCCATCAAATCATCAATGGGTCCGTTGTTATTACAAAATATGAATAAAACAATGAATGTTGCCACGAAATAGAGCCCCACATACACTACTGTTCAAAAGTTTGAGATCACCAAGAAAATGTTGTTTTCCATGAAAACTCACACTTTTATTTAATTCAATTCAGTTTATTTGTATAGCCCAGTTTCACAAATTACAAATTTGTCTCAGAGTGCTTTACAATCTGTACACATAGACATCCCTGACCCAAAACCTCACATCGGACCAGGAAAAACTCCCAAATAACCCTTCAGGGGGAAAAAAAGGGAAGAAACCTTCAGGAGAGAACAGAGGAGGATCCCTCTCCAGGATGGACAGATGCAATAGATGTAATGTGTACAGAAGGACATATTTAGAGTTAAAATACATTCAAGGAATCTGACAGAGTTTATCAATAGTTCATATTTAGGCATATTCCACGATGGAGAGTTTGGAGACCTCCCAAGTGGAGGAGTGGGCGGAGTCCCAGCAGGGCATTTATTCATTTATTTATTAAATGAATACAAGATTAATAAAAAAATAGTCAAGACATTGAAAAGGTTGGAAATAATAATTTTCATTGTAAATATTAATGTTGTTCTTCAAACTCGTCGCTCAAAGGAAGGCCAGTTTTAGAGCTTCTCTCACCAGCATGACTGTTTTCAGCTTCGCTTACATAAAAAGGGTTTCAATGTCAAGGAATAATCTGTTGTGAAAAATGCAAAATAAAAAGTTATAAAAAATAAAAAAAAGAGTTTCAAGGGGGTTGTACCCCTCTTCTAGTCTTCTAAGGCAATAACGCATTGTCCTACTAGAACACTAGAGATGGGCCTCTATACACCTCTGTAGAGACTTCATTAAAAAAAACAGAATAGTCATTTACCACATTAACTATGTATAGAGTGAATTTCTGATTAATTTAATGTCATTTCCATTGCAAATTTTTTTTATTTTTCTTTCTTTTTTCTAAGTGACCCCAAACTTTTGAACGGTAGTGCATGTCCGGGCTTCGGCGTGGCTCTTCGTGGGCCGTCTCCAGGCCCTTCGTGGAGGGCTGTAGCCCCTCCCCCAGAGCACCAGGTCCACCGGCATCACGACGCTGAGCCACAACGCAACTCGATCCTGTGAGTCAGGGTTCCTCTGCTGTGATGGACGGCAGAGGGAGGAGGGGTGTCGGTGGTCCACCATACGTTCCCCCCTCAGCCTCTCCTTGACAGCCATGTGGGGGATCGAGTCCTTTCTCATCCTCCTGCTCATCAGGCTTGTTTACAAAATGATGGCATCGTACTTGTTTTGCTCGGAGTTAACAGTCGGGGGAATTTGTCATTTTGTCTCTCTCTAAACAAACAGACGCAAACGTTGTTTACGACAGGACGAGGCTGCTTTTAGGGCACTGCTGACCCAAAGTATTCTACCTTCTGATTGAGCATTTAATATCTTAAATTTTAGGACTTCATGGCTGAGGTTACCTTTGTCAAAGTTGCAGAGGACAATAACTTAAGGAGGCAGTGAGTTTAGGTATAGCGTCAAAATGCCCTGTTCATGTCCATTACTTTCAAAGAATTCACGATACATTTCCCAGAGAGAAATATATAATTTACCACAAAATATGGGGAAGTATGTCATTAAGTGCTTCAGATAAACACTTTTTATGATTACTGTATAATGAAAGTAACCAGACCCATTCAAACTAGGATATATTGGATGTGTGATGTCTTCCTTTAGACCAATTGTGCAACAGCAGTGACTTGAAATGCAGGTTATTGTGAACCGGCTCTATTTGAACTCTTTTCAAACATCTCACAAACATCCCAATAAACTGCCTCTGGGCTCACGTCGTATGTATAAAAAAACTCCGGAGAACACGTGGGATGGCCGTCATGCGTTAACACGTTAACAAGTACATGAGCTGTGGAGAGAGGGAGAGAGAGAAGGAGAGAGAGAGCGAGGGCTGCATGTGTGATGTACGAAGTGGAATGTGTCCCATGGAGCGTCAGAGAGCTCCAGTGGTCCGTCTGAAGCCGGCTCACAGCCGCCGCTCTATTAAAACTTCATCCCGGCCCGACCCTAATAGGCCATGTGGCGATTGCACATACACAACATGCCCAGACTGTTGATGCGAGGCCCACTCAGCCCTGAGCAATGTGTGTGGGGATTCATCTCCATCCACTTAAGGCGACACGTATGTTACACACATTTTGGGGCCTTGTTGCTCGGTTTCGCAGGGCCACGATAAACATTCGAGAAATAAAAGACGACCGGCTCTGCGGTACCTCGGAGGCCTGCAGACAGATGTCTTCTATCTCAGCCTTTGGCACGACTCGAAAATTACTATTTTTTTGTAATTAAAAGTGATAATTAGTCATTTACAGATTGTCTTTCAGACATTTGACATTGCGTGTGCAGATTTTTAGATGCTCATTTTAGTGAAATACATATTCATATATCAAGAAGTGTAAAACCAGATGATAAACAAGCAAAAATTGACAGAATGACACAAAAGAAAAAGAAAACAATGTGATATATTCTCTATTGTACATTCATTAACTTAGCGAACGCTCTCCTGCAGGTGGTCGGTGTCAGCCCGGAGTCTTTCGGGCACTAGAGTGGCTTCGTTTACACACAAACGGGATATTATATGAATCACTTTGTCATATTGATTTTTACTAAAGCTATACAAGCTGGACTCAGCGCCGTTTGATTGGTCAGGATGTGTCATCTCGAAGTGAAAACCGGTTTGAGGTGGTTGAAACTGGATCATCAGCATCCCGGCCGGCCTCAACGGGTTTTAACTGAGACACTTTATAAACTACTCAAATATATTGTTAAATAACTGTCTTTGCATTTGATTATTGTTTATTTGAGTGGAGAAAATATTGTACATAATGTAGTATTTTAACATAAATCCATTTAATTTGAAACCTTCAAAATAAAAGCACAGGATATTTTTCTTCCATTTCTTTACTGCTCTGACCTCAAGCTTTTCTGACTTTGGGTGTTTTCTCTGATCTTTAGCCGCAGTGCGGGAAATCCAGCTGCCGAAAAAATGCGGCACATGCACGTTTGACGATAATACCGTATTGAACTCAAGCGAATAAAAACAAACACAAACTTCGATATGAAAGTCAGAGCCGCATGAAACCAGGCAAAGAGATCTAGATCACCGGAGTTTGGCCCCATTCCGGTCAGCCGGAACTGGAAATAATCATAAGCTTGGGGCTCCATCGCCTTTTAGAAACAGAAAACATCCCACAATGCACTGCAGCACAAGGGCCAGAGTGAGGTCGGTGGACAGAAGCTCTCGTACGTTGGAAGGATCGGGTTGATCTAGACACCTGACTCTGGATCCATGACGACAACATCCAGAGGAGAGGAGGACATGGGGCTTTTAGGCGGCCGGTTATCACTCACACTCTGACCTTCGGCCTGTTGTGGGACACAGAAAGTCACAAGGAGCCGTAAAACGCTCTCGGCCATCTGGCCGCTCGGAGTTGAAAGACTTCCACACCTGCAGCGACCGCAGCATCGGCCCTCGCAGACACTCACAGACACTCACAGACACTTACCGCCGGGTTACAACACTAACAGACCAATTAGCACTAATTTGTGGTGGCTGGCTCCGCCCCCTGTTCTCACAAGGCTATCACATAACAAACACACACACACACACACACACAGAGTTGAAGTTTGTCTATATTTTAAGCCAAACAACAGTATTCAACGACTACATCTCCCAGGTGCTGCTAATGTGACATTCCTAACAGGACTATGCTAACGGGACATTGCTAAAGTGACATTATTAACGTAACGTTACAAACGCGTGACGTTACAAATGTGACGTTGCAAAAGGGAAGTTGCTAATGGGACATTGCTAACGAGACGTTGCTAAAAAGATGTTGCTAACGGTACCCGCTACATTGTCCTCTCAACAGACCTTTCATTGGAGAAAAAAAGGAGTTTCCTTCGACTATATTACATTTTGTATTTTTTATTGAAGTTGTTTGGTGAAGTTGTTCTCAGAGATATTTCTAATATTTTCTTATTTGACATTGATGAAAATATTGAATGCATAAAACAAAAATAAAGTTTTAAGCAAGCTGCTGAAAAACAACAACATAAACAATTTTATGTATTTTTAATATCCATTGATGCTGTTTGGATGTATACCCATGCTACGATGAAGATCTTGTATATTACATAATGTATACTGCATTGGTGAACTTTCCAGACAAGTAACTCACATCCTGGTACAAGTCAAATCTTGTACCTCATAAGCATGCCCCCCCCCCCCCCCCCCCCCCGCTCATCATCATCCAAGCTATGTCCGGCAAAACGATTGAATCGCGCCGATTTAATAAATCAAAGAGCACCTGACAAAGGATTTTTTTTAAACCACAGGCTTAAATGAAAAGAGTCACATGCTCCGCGTGAAGCGAGCCGCTCGGCCACGGGGGGTTGGGTCCGGCATCGCCCCTCTGAGCTCTTCATCCCGCTCAGCTGACCGGGTTTTGCTTATTATAGCTCTGATGTGACACGTTGCGTGTTTTTTATAGTTGTTCCACTGACTAATTTAACATCTGGAAACCACAGGACCACAGGTGAGCTTTAGCCTTTTGGCTAACGCTAGCACCTTTTGGCTAACGCTAGCACCTTTTGGCTAACGCTAGCACCTCTACAGGGCGGTTGATCGATGTGCGTTGTTCCTGAGAACGAATGAACGAATGAGTAAATAAATGAACCCAAGAACACTTTCAAACATGCGAGTATCTCTCCTACTATCCATCACACATAATGTGAACACACACACACACACAGAGGCACCCCCTGTCAATCTGATGCCTTAATGACTCCCAGCTGGGGCCTGCAGCAGAGCAACAGGTGACCTCACTCTGCCGCTCTCGGCAGCGCTGCTGCTTTCAAAAAACTTTTTTCTAAATAGTTTAGTTACACAAATCTCCTGGAATTCCTAATTATGTCTGACAAGGGCAAAGAATACCAAAAAAGTGGTGTGTTGGTGGTAGCTCGTGGCTCGATGTCCAGCTCTCACACGGTGAAGCGTCTTCAGTTGATACAATGGTGTGTGTGTGTGTGTGTGTGTGTGTGTGTGTGTGTGTGTGTGGGGGGTCTTACCTGGGGGACACAGGCAGCTGTATGGCGCCTCCCTCGACTCCCGCGTCTTCGGTAGTCTCGCTGCAAGCTTCTGCAGAGCGGGAACAGAGGGAGCGTGTCAGAGCGCACAGATAATAAGATATTCATTTATTAGTCCCACAGTGGGGAAATTCAAGGATCACAGCAGTGGATGTACATAGAGCATTAATACAAAATAAAAATATTACTATTATAATAATAATTATTATTATATATAATTACTCCTAACGTGGTGTCATAACATTTTAAACCTTTAATACTCATAAACAACAACGTCCAACGGTCTCAACGTTGACTCTGAATCTGAATTAGATGAAAACCTCAATATTATGGGAAAAAGCTCCAGAACGAGAAACCAAGTGGACCATTTATCGAGATTGTGATGTCTCCACTAGTCCACATCGAGGTGTCCTTGAGCGAGACACCGAACCCCAAATGTCTCCCGTAGTTCCTTGATGATGACATTACGGATTAAAGAGTGGTCGGAGAAGAGACAATCGCAGTGCGACAGCGGACCTCATTACACAACGAGAGGTCGTGATGTGTGACGTGACCCCCGGAGAGAATAGAAAAGCATCCGTGTGCGTCCTCCGTCCTCCGTCCCCTGTGCCGGGTGTCCTGTTCAGAGCCTGCAACAGGTGCTCCAGGGGATGTCACTGAGGCCCTGTTATTCTGAGCACTACTGCAGTATTCTGGGTACGTGGGATAGCTGCCCCCCCCCCCACACACACACACACACACTCCACCGCTGAATGTCGGTACCCCTCCTGCAAACACCGGGGGGTCTTTCTATAGTTCACCCTCAAGAGCTCTCTTCCCCCTCTCTGAGCCGGTCGACCTCTTTGACCTCAGGCTCACAGCTCTCAGAACACACAGAGGACACGATGAGACGCATGTTGTCATACATCAAAGTCATTCGTGTAACGTATGTATATTTAGGCGGCGGTGGTTCTGTTGGTACCGTCCACAACGGTTGTTCCTGGAAATGTGACATCAGAATGTAGATGTTGGGGGATTGGGAGTCACGGTTTAGAGGTTGTGTTTATTGCTTTGGGATATATCAGTTTGATAGTGTATTTGCTTTTTTAAACTAATTATACAAAGTGATTTTGTGTGTGTGTGTGTGTGTGTGTGTGTGTGTGTGTGTGTGTGTTATCCTCTTTGTTTCATACATGGTCTCTTTCAATTTCAATTCATGTTGAGTTTTAACTTTTAAGAAGAAGAAGAAGAAGAAGAAGAAGAAGAAGATCCTTTATTAGTCCCTCAGTGGGGAAATTACAGTATTTCAATAGCATTGCTCACAGTGAATAAAAAAAAAAAAAAAAAAAAAAACGAATAATAAAATAGAACAAGTAATAGAAATAATATAAATAAGCATTATAACAAATAAGCATTATAAAAATTAAAATTAAAATTAAAATTAAATTGTTAAATTGTTAAACATATTGCACATTTTATGGGTTCTTACTAATTTTCCAAATTGTTTTGCTTAATGTTTCGGATTCAAACACTATATTTGATATATATATATATATATATATATATATATATATATATATATATATATATATCCAGCTGTGGCTCCTGCCTCACAATGGCCATGAGTCAAACCATGGAGGATCCTCATAGGTGCATTTGTCATGTCAATCAGTCTCTTCTGACGACGTGGGTTAGGGTTAGTGTGAAGAGAAGTTCTCATGGATGGAGCCTGAACCCAATCCCACTGGGGCTCTCAAATGAAACATTGAGTCTGAAGCACCTTGAGGCCTTGAGGCCATGAGGTAGTGAAAGAAAAGAACTCAACTACTAAAATAAATGTATGTCCTACAGGCTTTACGTGAGGCCTTCTTTCCATAAATATGAGGTTAGCTATGAAACATGAACACGCACTCTTTAAAGTCTATAACCGCCTTAAAATAACTAGGAATTCCGAAGTTTAGTGCTGTTGTCATTCCAGAGTCTCTTGCACAACCAGACTGAACTCTCATGCTCACAGTTCCCTTCAACCCACTTCATATTATTCATAAATCCCTTCAGGAGTTCATTTGGTTGATACTGGCAGAGCCCACTCACAACTGGAGAAGTCTTTAGTCTCGGCAGCCAGAGCTCCCCTGAAGCAACGTGTCTGAGAGGCTCATTCCCCAAACCAGATAATGGGGGCGGAGCCTAGTGGACGAGACTCAGTTCAACCGGAGCGGTCAGTAAGAAGAAAAGCTGCACCGTAAAGACATCAACACCCACAACAGAAGCAGAGAGAGAGATATACATGCAATGGCTGTATAGAGACTGTCATTAGCCTTAAACCCTCCTCTGCGGTCCAGCGGCTGTGCTACCTAAATGATTAGTCCATGTGAAACAATAGTCTCCTCACCTGAGGAGCCAAGGAGACATTTAGGGAGCCAGCAGGAATCTGTAACTGTGTCTTAATCCTGACCTCTCAGGACAAAAAGGCTGGGTTTGTCATTTCGTGCTTCTGTCTGCAGGATGGTGGGGAAACTACCTGCCGGATTGTCACGGCGCCTGGTAGACAGGTGCATCGTGGGCCGAGAAAAGAGTCACTGAGTCGTTAGTCACTGAGTCGTTAGTCACTGAGTCGTTAGTCCTTGAGTCGTTAGTCACTGAGTCTTTAGTCACTGAGTCGTTAGTCCTTGAGTCTTTAGTCACTGAGTCTTTAGTCACTGAGTCGTTAGTCACTGAGTCGTTAGTCACTGAGTCGTTAGTCCTTGAGTCGTTAGTCCTTGAGTCGTTAGTCACTGAGTCGTTAGTCACTGAGTCGTTAGTCACTGAGTCGTTAGTCCTTGAGTCGTTAGTCACTGAGTCGTTAGTCCTTGAGTCGTTAGTCACTATGTTTTTAGTCACTGATTCGTTAGTCCTGGAGTCGTTAGTGTCACTCAGTAGTTTGTCCTTGAGTCATTAGTTATTCAGTCATAAGTCCTTGAGTCGTTTGTCAGATAAGTCGTTAATTCTTGAGTCGTTAGTCACTGAGCGTCAACTCAACCAATGGTATCACTTGAGATGAACTCATTCAACTCTACATCCTGCTGGAGATGCTCTGTGTTGTCAGGGTGTTACCATGGTACCCCACGGACTATGGTATTGATGTCTATGGAGAGCAGCTGGCCTGCGGTTGAAGTGTGTGTGTGTGTGTGTGTGTGTGTGTGTGTGTGTGTGTGTGTGTGTGTGTGTGTGATCCAACAATGCAATACGGTAATAACAACAAGCTCAAGATTACACTTTGCTTCTTTTTTTCTTCCTTCTACAAAATGAGGTCAGACTGATTCTCGTGGATCGTGTTGTTTGCGTGAGTCCGGTCGCCGTGGCTGCGTGGCGTGGATCGGCTCTCGGGACGCGCATTACGGAAAAAAAATACACGCCGTTGTTTATTCACGGGCCGTATGTAGAGGACAGCACACACACTGATTATGTCCTCCTAGGAATGATATTTTTGGACGCAGCTCCGTTCAGACCCACGGGAAGAGAGGGAGGAGAGAGAGGGAGGAGAGAGAGAGGAGAGAGAGAGAGAGACCTGGACTCAGAACACCATAACAGGAAGTGTGTGAGCAGCAGTGCCAGGTCTGCTCATCAGAACACTGGAGAGCAAGGGGGGGGGGGTAAGTCATCCTTTAAAATAGAATGTTCAAACCACATTACAACACACTGGCATCGGGTTACCACACACACACACACACATCATACACAAACAGACATCTACACGCACACACATACATACACACACATCCACATACATACACACACCTACACATACACTTGTATACACACACACATACACACCCACACACATACGAACACACAAACACCTACACACACACACTCACACACACATACACACACACACACACATACATACATACACACTCATATAAACACGTACACATACACCCACGCATTCACAAACATACACCCACACACGTACATAAACTCACACACACACACACATACACACACACACACACACACACACACACACATCTCGGGAGTCTAGTCTTTCAGAGTGCCAACACGTCACTTTATGTGCTTTAGGGTTCAATCATTCAGCGATGATGAACTCCCAGAAGACCAGAGAAAGAAGAGGACCTCGTGTAGAGGTGAAGAAGCTCGCCTAGAGATGAAGAATCTCTCTAGAGGTGAATAATCTCCCTAGAGGTGAAGAATCTCTCTAGAGGTGAAGAAGCAGCAGCTGTGTGGATGGGAGCGCCCTCTAGGGGTCGCTGTGGTCTCTCTCTCTCTCTCTCTCTCTCTCTCTCTCTCTCTCTCTCTCTCTCTCTCTCTCTCTCTCCCCTTAGACTGCAGCTGATGCGTCTAGCAGCTCCGCTCTGACCTCACGGGCCTCATCCATCACGCGGGCCGACAGCATTTAATACCGCGTCGGCGTTTTCTCTCTCCCGTCCGACGCGCCGATGTTTTCATTAATAAAATCACTCTGGTTCTTCTGCTGGATATCTTTACAATATCTACAACTGTCAGCGGGTCTGCTGAGCCTCAAGCTCGACCTAATGCGTCCTTCAAGGAGGGCCGACATAGTCACTCGGAGGAGTGTGTACGTGTGTGTGTGTGTGTGTGTGTGTGTGTGTGTGTGTGTGTGTGTGTGTGCAGCAATCACTAACTGTGCTCTGATGAAGTGCAGAGTCTCATGCACTTCTAGTCGAGTGTGCTGTTTGCGTTCGGTTGTCGGATTAGCACACGGGTCATTTATACTCACACACACACACAAACATACACGCACACACACACACGGTCGCACTCACACACACATCAGAGAGGAAGTGACCGTTGATCTGCATGTATTTGTGTTGTGTGGATGCATGCATAGACCTGACCTTGGGGGAGCAGAATGGGGAAAAGGGGCGGGGGGGGGGGGATACTTTCACGTTTCTACACCTCCCTGCGTGGCCTCCACCTCCCATCATGCCTCTGCACTCGCTGCCCACACCGAGGTCTGCAGAGAGCACTTCGAGGTACATTGTAAATGTTAAAGGGGCCACGTTGGGGTGAGATAATAAAGACAGATGGGGGGGGGGGCAGAGGGGGCGGGGCTGTTGTCAGGGGTGTTGTTGAGGTTATGGCTGTTGTGTTGAGGAGGGTTTTAGTTGCCTTCAAGGACCTCACAAAATATGGATACCTGTAGAGAGCTGGCAGTGGAGCCTTCACACCTTCAGCTCTAAATATATGTTTTGCTCATACGGACAAATTATTTTGACCGCGATGTGTTTTTAAAAACTTTATGATGAACAAGAGGATACTATTTTATTAAATCTTCAGGGACTCCGGTCTCTTTATGCTTCAATGCCGCTAAATAATCTGCTATATAATCCGTTATGAAACATATAAGAGATAAATACTATTAGGGTCGCATTTAATAATAATTATGTTTTAATTCGTTGATCAATCAAACAGCTGATTGGCTGATTATTCTGAATATTATCTTTAAATTCTGCATTAATATTAACAAATAATTTGGTATATTCGTATTACAGTAATATGAATATTGTATTACATCATAACTTCTTGAAAACAAAGATATATATATAACATAAAAGAGACCCTATTTCTTTCTGTGGTTGTTTGATTTGTTTTTTGTTATTATCTTGACAAAAACTCTGGCTTGTATAGTCCCTTTCACAGGTAACGTACATGTACAATTTTGCAGCACTTTGCAGCATTTTACAGCACTTTGCAACATTGGAGGCCAGTTTTCTTTTAGCTGCAGCCTGCTCTGCGGGGAGCGCTTGCTTCGCCCGAGCGCGGCCCGTTGCCGTGACGGGCCGACGCATGCTATGCAAACGGAGTTATTTTTGTAATCGATGATGCACACGGCCCTAATACCGATCATATCTGAGGATTACACGCCGAGCTGGAGGCG
Source organism: Liparis tanakae (assembly GCA_036178185.1). Classification (NCBI taxonomy): domain Eukaryota; kingdom Metazoa; phylum Chordata; class Actinopteri; order Perciformes; family Liparidae; genus Liparis; species Liparis tanakae. The sequence goes on along the minus strand of CM070100.1, from coordinate 20,000,176 downwards.
GGACGTGAGGAGTGGGAGCCCGGCTCTCTCGGTCCACCTGCTGGTGCTGCATCGGAGGACTCGGGGTCCGGATCCTATTCGGGTTTTGAGCCTCGGATCCAGTTAACAGAACAGAACCAGCGCAAATAAAAACTTTAGAGACTCCGAACGTCACAATGTTTTTATGCCGATACGGATTGTTGAATCCTGGTGATGTCATGTCCGCCCTGTTTGTCCTGTGTGTGTGTGTGGGTCAGTGGTTAGCATGTCCGTCTTTGAGAGTATGGGAGGTTCAATCCCCCGCCCTAGTCGATGTGTCCTTGAGCAAGACATTTAACCCTGAACTGCTCCCTGTAGCTGAGTCTGTGTTTTGAATGAAACATGATTGTAAGTTATTTCGGATAAATATCACGTAACGTACACAAAGTTAAGGGTCACCCAGAGAATAACATTTTGTCAAGACATTGACCAGGTTATAAATAATGATAAAAAAAAAAAAATTCTGTTCTTCAAACTTGTGGCTCAAAGGAAGGCCAGTTTTACAGCTTCTCTCACCAGCATAAATGTTTTCAGCTGCGCTCACATAAAAAGTGTTTTCAAGGGTTTTCTACCCCTCTGTTAGTCTTCTAAGGCAATAACACATTGTACCACGAGAACACTGGAGATGGGCCTCTATACACCTCTGTAGAGACTTATTAACAACCAGATGCTCTTTTAAACCACCAACACCGACCGACACACCTGGAGCTCACTGATTACCACAGGTAGATTAACAGCTCCAGCGTAGATTACCCAACGCTCTCTGAGACGAGGGACTCTCCCACTGCGGCCCACATGCAGTGGAGTAATGACACGGAACGTTCTCCCTCCCAGAGGAAGCCGGTCCTCTTTGGAGAAGACGGGGAGGCGTTCTCTGGGTAGCGTCGGGTGAAAGTATCACCGGGGCTCCGCCCCTCTCCAAACAAAGGGACACATCTGCGCTGGCGTCCCATTAATAACGAGTCTGTATACACGCAGAGATAAACACAGAGGCAGGCTGCAGCGCCCCGGGCCCTTCTGGAGATGAAGATGGAGAGCTCCTCCTCATCGGGCCCCAGGGAGGAGCTCCAGGGCGACCACTCAGAAAGAACTGGATGTCAGCAGCACCTGGATTGGACCTCACTGAGTCCTTCAGTGCATATACACACCTCTGTTCTATGTTTGAAGACTTATGAAGGACTACATGCTCCTCAGCTCTACACTAAGGCGCTCTAGGCTCCTCCTGTAGGATGAGGCGGAGGGGTAAATAAACTGCTCTGTTTTAGTCAAACGTACAATCGCCACTTATGACATCCATAATATGTCTTTCTTTTCTTCTTTTTAATGGTGACCAAGTGGTGATGAAAGTTGGGCCAACGCCAGCGACGGAGGAGACTAGCGGGTCGCGGTCTGTACCCTCAGCCCCGGTGCAGCAGCTTGTTGGCGTGCAGCGACTTGCAGAGCAACAGATGTGAAAGGGAGAGCTGGAGTGCACGCTTTACTAATAACACCGGGTCGCTTTATTGAAGATTAATAAAGAACCTTTAGGTATGCTTCGCACGTCAGGTAAACGCCGACCAGTTTTGGGTTTAACTAAATAAACTAAGATGTGAGTTATTTGATCAACAATCTGTCACACTTTTGTCTGTCACTAAAAGGGGTGTGTGGTAGAATCAGGAAAATAATCACAAGATAATATAATGATGTTTCACATCAAATTAAACAGTGTGAACTACTGAGAACAGTCAAGCACAACTCACACAGCACGACAATAAGAAGAACAGAAATAAGAAAAGAAAACATGAATAACTTGTTTTTTTCTCTCTCTCTCTCTCTCTCTCTCTCTCTCTCTCTCTCTCTGTTTAGTATAAAAAGCTTCGTCATTTCTGAGAAAACACAACCGGGCTTTTAAACGTATTTCTTAATCTTATTATTTATTGTTTTTGTTCCATTCTAATTCTAATTATTATTTCATCAAAACTAAATCAAAAAATATATGTATATCCTTTTCACACACACACACACACAAGTCCACAAGTCCCATCAGAAGTTGCAGGACACTGAATAAAACGGAACGAAACCTTTTTTACTGTTCATAATATTTCTATTTAGTTATTAATTCATTCAGATTTGTGGGGTAGAAATTGTTATAAAATAATTCTAATGAATGCTAAAATAAATAAATAATAATAATAATAGACAGTGCAGAATATTAAAACAACAAATCCAACTCATGCAAACAAAAAAACACACCAGAGATATGCAAAATGTAAAGATTTCTGATCATTATAAGGACGTTTGCATTGAAGGTGAATTAAAAGTTACTTAATTAGTCTTAATCTTTGGACACGTGCAAAGTCAGAATTAAGAATGCATGTTCTTATTATTAATATTATTAATATTATTATTACTACGATCATATGACTGATTCTAAAGCAGCTTCCTCACCTCCTCCAGGATCTGGTCCAGCCGGCCCAGGATAACGGGCTCCACCTGTTCCAGGGACAACGTCCAGGCGGAGAGCTGCGCGTCCCGCTGCCGCTGCTCCAGACTTACTATCCGGCTGTGCAGCTCCGAGGTCCGCACCAACACCACGACGCACAGCCCGAGGCACAGAACAGAGGCTGCGATGCAAATCATCGCGCCCGGCAGATCTCTCCAATTCCTCCAGCGCGGCTGTTTGGAGGGCTGCTGCCGCCTCTCCTCTCCCGGTGTACCGGCGACTCCCCGCTGCTGGTGCTCATCCATGTTCAGACCACTCTCACTTGTGTTATCCACGCAGAAATCCCTCTATTCATCAGGTGAAGAGGACTCCCGAGGTCCCGCGCCCGTTGGAGCTGAGAGGCAAAGTCTCTACTCTGTTTTGGGGAGGGAGGATTTCTTTTAATTTTCACTCCAAACTGTCTCCAAACTTTACTTTGCTGCACTCAGATGAGCAACGGCGTCACCGTCAGACACCGCGGGGCATAGTGCAGCTGCGTGCTCGGCGGGTCGGGGATGTTCCTGCTCCACAGGGACGGACTCGTACTCCTCTGTGTGTTCCGCTGCGTGCGTCCTGCCAGTCGCTGCGTCTCTCCTCTGAGTGGATCCAACAGTGTGCCGCGCAGGTTCGGTGGCCAAAGTTGCGCGTCTCTGAAACCCGAGCCCAGCCTCCCCCCTCTCTCTCTCTCTCTCTCTCTCTCGCTCGCTCTCGCTCTCTCTCCCACTCTCTCTCTCTGCCCTGGATGCCGCTGGACCCCTTTGCTCGCGGCGTATACACGCTCCTCCTCTGAGAGGCTTTAGGTTAAATGTTGCTGCCCCCCTTTGATCCGCACGCGCTTGGCGAGGGATATTTTTAGGAGGCGCGTAAATGCGCACGGGACGCACAGAGCCGGGGAGCTGTCAGTGAGCACGGGGCTCGGCTCTGGAACCACAACAACGCTGCACTGCTGTCACGTGGTCCTGATAACAAGTCACCTGCGGCACATTGGAATCACGATGCTCCACTGTTCTTTTATTGTTTGACTGCTTCACTTGGAGGTTCTTTATTTATTTATTGATGATGATATTTATAAGGCTGGATTTACCCACTTTTTGTTGCTGTGTCCAGAGGTGGAAATGCAATTCATCACGGTGACAAACATTCTGCACTTTATGCTCACCCATTACAGTAATCTGAGGGCTGTAAATACTGGATACTTATTGGGCACTTGTTCACAACAGATTTGAATTTCTCATTCCTTTAATCAAATTGCAATTGTTTTAGAAACTTCTTGCAAATGACAAGTACAATTGCCTACAGCTTGCACACATTTCAAATGATTTAGAATGTCCTTTTTCGAGAGAGATGAGCCACAGCAATCGAGAAGGAAGTTTTAATTTTGAGGGCACTGACTATTTTTATTTTTAAATTATTTGGATTTCAAACTTGAGTTCACTATTTTGGGTAAGATGTGACCTTTTCTTGCTGAACCATATAGACTATTTTACCAAATGCACTAAGAGCTTTGAGAATTTCATTTCTGTTTCAAGAATTGAGCCAAAGCAATGGAGAACATCTGTAATCCGCCTTCAAGGAACCTTCAAGGAACCTTCAAGGAACCTTCTAGTGTTTTTTTCCATCTGCTCCTCTGTCACCACAGTATCAAGCGGCTGTGGTTTTTTAAATATCAAAATGACAGCCTCTCTCCCTCGGTGCTGTGTTATTATAAAGCGGGCTTCACTTGTTCAAAGGGAACCAGCAGCCTGCATTGGACCCTGAGAGGCCCGGTTCATGTCAGGTTCCACAGTGCCTCCCCCCCCCCCCCCACCTCTTCTTTTTCTACGCTCAACATTTCTGTCTTTCGTTCTCAACAGCTATTGGATGGATTGCCTTCACATTTCGTACTTGCAGAATGAAGTGATGGAATAACTTTGGTGATCTCTTGGCTTGGTCCGAACGTATCTACCACCAGCACCACAGTGGTATTCAGTGGTGAATGTCTTCACAACTGTTTGAGGATTTCGGGAGATTCATTGGCAGGAATGGAATATATCATTCAGAACTATGTTTCATTGACTTACAGTAATATTGACAAAATAAGCATGTTGGGATAGATGGATATATGGATGGATATATGGATGGATAGATAGATGGATAGATAGATAGATAGATAGATAGATAGATAGCTGGATAGATGGATAGCTGGATAGATGGATATATGGATGGATAGATAGATAGACAGATAGATAGATAGATAGATAGATGGATATAAGGATAGATAGATAGATAGATAGATAGATAGATAGATAGATAGATAGATAGATAGATAGATATATGTATATATGGATTGATGGATAAACGGATACATGGATAGGTAGATAGACACATATAGATAGATGAATGGATAGATAGCTATATGGATATATGTTGGATAGATGGATAAATATATAGATATCTAATATCACTCATTTCCTGAGTGACATTTTAACTTCCATTGCTCACATTAAGGGAACATAATGTGTAGGATCTCTTGAATGATATGATTCTTCAGATGTTTAGACCATTTAAGGCATTCAATTAATTATCCGGGGTAATACTGAGCCAAGGGTCTTATCGAGCCTGACACATCCACCTCAACTCATTCTGTCCAGAGTTCCAGAGACTGAAGGTCATTTCCACAGGTCTCAAACCACCTCCCCCTCAGGACGTGAAGGACAGATTTGAGCCCTGACATCATGTTGCCTCCGTGGTCTGAGTCTTCCCCCCAAGCCTCTGGTGGTGCAGTGGTTTTCTCACTCTACTATAATTAGTTCCTCGCTCCACCCTTCATGTTGTTTTCTTTTCACATATTAAAGTATTGCTGACATCCTCTCAAATAAGGTCTGGTAAGGTCGTCTAGCTTCTCAGTCAGATGGACTCTAGACCGGAGCGGCACTACATCTGCTCAGGGTGTCATCTGCAGCAAGGAACACTGTGAATCCGATTAGTCTCTTGTTGGTCAACTTGAACTTAAACTTAAAAGTGTTTCCTTTCCATGTTTGTGGCGAGCGTCACGTGATCATACACAACCGGTCTCAGAAGCCAAGTCGTACTCTTAAATTAGGTAATCGAATCTCAACATTAGGATTCAAGGGTTCAACTATCATTTATTGTCATTTATGCCACACAGGGATGCACAACACCATTCTGTTGTAGCTAATTGACAACACAACAAACACACAACAGACTAAACAAAACAGGAGTATGTACGGGCTGTTTTTTTTTGCCCCTGAAGGGTTATTTGGGAGTTGTTCCTGGTCCGATGTGAGGTTTTGGGGCAGGGATGTCTGTGTGTACAGATTATAAAGCCCTCTGAGACAAATTTGTAATTTGTGAAAATGTACCATAAAAGTGTCTCTTAATGGCCGACTTTGTACCGTTGTGCTGCCCTCCAGTGTGAATACATCAATCGGGCTATGGCTTCTGACACATGCGATGGTTACCAGGTCAGCCGAGTAAATATTTGGCTAGTGGGTGAAGTTTGGGTTGGAACACACACACACACACACACACCCTCTTTGAGGCTTGTACGGTTAATAACACGGAAGGGATGACAAATTAGAAACAGCTCGCCTGAGGTTTTACTCCAGAGAGTGGAGTTAGAGACACATGTGGAGCAGAGATCTCTCTAATAAGAAGCATTTGGGTTGATCCCTGCAGCTCCGCTTGCAGAGACGAGCTGGAACCGGCGTCGGCCGCTCACCGGTCACCGCTCACCGGTCAGAGCGTTCCATCCATCGTTTGTCTGATGATTATTTTTCTCCCGCAGTCATAAATGATTTTCTGCTCATTTCCACAGCGATCGTTTGAGCGCCGGGTCGCCGTGGCTCACGTCTCGTGAGGATGGACCTCTGGTATGGGGGGCACTGTGGGTCAGTGGGTAGCAGGTCCGTCTGTCAATCAGGGGGTTGGTGGTTCAATCCCCGCCCTAGTCGATGTGTCCTTGAGCAGGACTCTTAACCCTGAGTTGCTCCCTGTAGCTGTGTCTAGGGTGTATGAATGTAAAGAGTCTTAGACTACTGTAAAAAGCGCTATATAAATACACCTTTTGTGTTTTTTTACCCATTCATTTATTCATTTGTTTTTGTGTCTTACTGATCAAACGGGACACTGACTTTTAAGATTGGTCCAATAATTGAGAATACCAAAACGGTTTTGTTTAAGCTTCTTATTATTGTGTTCTTTGTAGAGTCCATTATAGATAAGTCGCTAATGTAATGTGATGTAATGTAATATAATGTAATGTGATGTAATGTAATATAATGTAATGTAATGTGATGTGATGTAATGTAATGTGATGTAATGTGATGTAATATAATGTAATGTAATGTGATGTAATGTAATGTAATGTAATGTGATGTAATGGGATGTAATATAATGTGATGTATTGTAATGTAATGTGATGTAATGTAATGTAATGTGATGTAATGTGATGTAATATAATGTGATGTAATGTGATGTGATGTAATGTGATGTAATATAATGTGATGTATTGTAATGTAATGTGATGTAATGTGATGTAATATAATGTGATGTAATGTGATGTGATGTAATGTGATGTAATATAATGTGATGTATTGTAATGTGATATAATGTGATGTAATATAATGTGATGTATTGTAATGTGATATAATGTGATGTAATGTAATGTGATGTAATATAATGTGATGTAATGTAATGTGATGTGATGAAATGTGATGTAATATAATGTGATGTAATGTAATGTGATGTAATATAATGTGATGTATTATAATTTGATGTAATGTGATGTAATGTAACGTAATGTAATGTGATGTAACGTAATATAATGTAATCTAATATAATGCGATGTAATGTAATATAATGCAATGTAATGTAATCTAATGTAATGCAATGATGTAATGCTCTGGATGGAGACATCTTCTCACTCTCATCCAGCACCAGGGTCCCTCGGAATGGAATATCCCAAATCTCTTGAACTACAGGAGAGTACGGCTGGTGGATCGACTTTCATGCGGGTTTATACTATACAACCTGAACCTTGGTAAAGGTTAGTACTTGTCGACTTTACCCTTTGTTCATACCTGTAGTGTTAGTTTGTGATCTTTAGAGGATGGAAAGAGGTCTCTCGCTCGGGGAAATAACAGCAATCGACCAAATGTTCCCGACATTCTGAACCGTTGATTTAATCGTACAGTCGGCATATCTTCCCCTTAGTTACTGTGCACATATTGTCCAAAGCAATAACACAAAACAAACAAACAGGCATTTCATTTGTCCGACCGGGACAGTTTATTTTTGACGACGTGATTGAAAGTGCTCCTTCAGCACCGGCTGCTGCTCGCCAACCACTTTAGTTCGGTCATGGCCGCTGGCTGCGGACACGCTCCGAGTCAGCAGACGGATTTAGACGCTGGGGTTTGGCCCGGTCCGGACCGGGGCCCGAACCCGCACGGCTAAAGACGATTCCACAGCCGGCCGCGGGGTTTGAGGACGGTCAAGACGTCTTGAAACAGACATTTGTGACTATTTTGCATTGCGGATAATTGTCACATGAGGCAGGTTTTATTTTGAAAGGAGCAAAACTTTAAAGGGGACGTATTATGCCCATTTTTCCACAAGTTGATGTGGTTCCTTGGGGTCTTAATGTAATGTTTTTTACATATTTTGGTCAAAATACCACAAGAATCATTTCAAACAGCCTTTGTACCTGTCAGGAACACCTCCCCACAGACTGACCTGTTCTGAGTGGGCGAGGTGCTCCGGGTTGCCAGGTTGGAGATGGTGAAGTATCGTACCAAAGGCTCAACATGGTTGTATTATTTGGAGGGTAATTATCGTGTATCTGGCAACCCTGAGATCGGTCGACCAACGACTGTTCTCTAGACCGTCAGAGCTCGCACAAGAAGGTGGAACATAAGGCAGATACCATTTCCAAAACGTGTAAGGGGTAAATACTAGTTTGTGAAAACCCAGAGAAACACAAATATCCGACAAAGCAAAATCCCGGACGTTTTTGGAATCCCTGTCGGATGCATTTTTTAGGTTTCAAAAAGAGGACATGTCCCGGGAAAACCGGATGTCTGGTCACCCTAACTGATGGCGCCAGGTCACCGAACCGTCTCTAAACTGGGGGGGTCGAGTGGCGGTGGGGGGGGTTCCAATGCCAAAATCGACGTAGACGTCGGTGGTGATCCCAATCGACGCACTCCAGCAGATCGTTCCTGACATAGAGGAACCACAACAAGCCGTCTGAGTTGTTTTTTTTCCAGAGTTTTCGTGTTGGGAGACATGCCAGATACCCACATTAACGTATAGAAGCACTTAAATAAGCGGAATTTTCATAATATGTCTCCTTTAACGTCCACCTAGAGCGGCGGTCCAAAACCTTTTTTTGAGCCACGGTTTTGTGTCAGAGAATCTTTTCAGGGACCGGACATATAAATATAACGTAATAGATATGAGGTAATAAAATGATATGACCGGCATAAAGTGCATCAAAATAAAACTCAGTGGGAGTCCTGAGCTTGTTTACCTGCAACAAGCCGGTCCGGTTCTTTTGTATTAATTCAATAATAAAGGGAAGACATGATAAAAGTACATAACAGGAGTCTAGATGCCTCTAAAAGAAGTATTTTGTGTTTCTGACAGCAAGTCTGAACTGAACTCATGATCAGAGTCCACGAGTAATTCCAGAAAAAGCTAATTTGGTGAAATTGATACACGTTGAGTAAATAAAGCTTCACACCGAAAGGTATAACTTTGTGAAATAGAAAAAAATGCCCGAATTTCTTTAAGTCTTCAACCAAGTGTTGGTCAAATATAAAGCAAAAAATAATGGAAAAAAAGAAAACTTCTGTATATATATTGAGGATTTCTTGTTTAGCGAGGGCACTAAAACCGACAGCACTTCATTATTTGTGTAATGCTTCATTTATTCACAAAGTCTTGAGATGAAGGTCTCTCTGGGGTAGGAGGAGGACGATCCCAATGTTTTGTATCTATTTGTAATTCAAAAGTAGAAGGAACTCTGTCGGAAACATGGAGCAGGAGCCTGAAAAGGCGTCTTGGGAATGTGAGGGCAGCTCTTGAGATGAAGCCAGAAAGTGTTAATCGGCGGAGCGGCCGCGCCCTGCACCTCGGCCCGCTGCCTGCTGAGCGACACCAGGCAGAGCCCCTGTTCGCCTCTGAGTCGTCCAGCAGGGATGACACAGACTCAGATCTATTCCCCGTCTGGACGATGTGTAATCTAGTTGTTGAGAAAGGAAGCTTTTCATTCTGATTTAGCTGCAGCCGTGACATTAAAAGATACTCTGTTTTTTTTCTGAAGTGACATGAACCGGTTCAAGATTTCCCTTTATTTTCCCAGAGAGAAGACAGTTGCCAGATATCGTACACTCGGTCGTAACATCGTAAAGTAAAACCCGGAGGAGCCTGGTGTCAGATCCTCGGCCAGCAGGATATTTATAGACGTTTGGCCGGACAGTTTGCCTCCAACAAAGAGACTCCGCCTGGAAGCTGATTCCAGAGGAGGTCCTGAGCTTTCTGGTCTGGAGACTGATCCAGGATCACAGAAGACTTGACCTGTAGGATCATATAAATATATTTGTAAATAAATATATATATATATATATATATATATATATATATATATATATATATATATATATATATATCTATATATATATGTATATATATAAGTGTATATAAATAAATATATATATATATATATATATATATATATATATATATATAAGTGTATATCAATATATATATATATATATATATATTATATATTAAATATATACATATATATAAACATATATACACATATATTTATATATATACATATATACACATATATATACATATATATAAATATACACATATATTTATATATACATAAATATATATACTTATATTTTTTTTGAAGAGTATATAAATATATATTAAATTAAATGTAAATTAATTGGAATGACGAATGATATCAATACCATTATTATTCTTGCATTAGCTTACCATGTGAGCATTTTGATGTTAAAATAATAAATAAAATGCTACCACTCTCTCCGTATTAAAGGACATTTTAATGTGAAACACATGCAATATGTGTGTGGAATTAATAACAATAGCGTTATCATATCAAACATAAAACAAAACACAATTAATCAACATTTAAATGTATACATAAAATTCCTCAACACAGCATGGAAAATGGGAACATTACGAGCCCCAAACATGTGACTTGCGCTTGTCCCTTTTTATTAACACACAGTATGATGGACTTTATTTTCAGGTCCATAAGCATTACAGGAAACGACCGCGTGAAAGTCCAGAGCTCGTCTGGATGGAGCGGAGCACGAGGAGCGCTCATCACCCGGAGCTGGAGGAAGAGAGGAAACAGCAGCGCCGGCTCCAGGGGTCTGGGGGGAGCGTCGAGCGGGGCGATCCGTCAGGCCCTGTGGGTCGGAGCAGGAAGCCTCCGCTCGTCCGCTCGCGTCCCCCAGCAGCGTGACGGCCGCCGCTGCCTCCCTCGCGCCCGCCGAGCAGCGTCCTTCTGGAGGAAAGAAAAGAAAAGAGGAAGCGCTTTGACGCTCCTGGGGGAGCTTTCCATCTCAGCCCTCCCCGCTCTGCCGGGGCTCATGTGGGGATCCACAGCTGATTTACGCACGGCGATGGGCTCACATCAACATGGTCACATTCAGATTCTATAGGAATACATAGGAAAGATGCACTTCACACATTTCATTTTCATTTACACTACACACACACACACACAGTTTGCATTTTGCACACTGTCTATATTTTATTTTATTTTACACTGCTGTATTGCATATATGTTGTGTATAGATATATAGATATATATTGTATTTTGTATTTTATATTTCACTTTGTATACTTTATGCACAGTCACTGTTTCTTTTACATTACATTACATCACATGTCATTTAGCAGACGCTTTTATCCAAAGTGACTTACAATAAGTGCATTTCAACCTAGAGTACAAACTAAGAACAACAAGAATACAGAAAGTAACATTTCCTCAACATAGTCCAACTACAAAAGTACCATAATAAGATATTTAAGAGCCACTGAAGTGATAATCTGGGTTTTAATCCAGATATAGTCGGCAAAGGTGCGTTTTCAGTTTCCGACGGAAGCTGTGTTTCTTACTTTCTTTCTTATATTTATATTTTATTCTTGTGTGTTTAGTTTATTGGTGCTACTGTGTCGACAAATTTCCCCTTGGGGATTAATAAAGTATATTTCTATTCTTCTATTCTATTCTATGAAGGCTTTCAAAGAAGCGTTTGCACGTTGGTTCTGGAGGAAGCAGAAGCGTAATATTTGACACATGCTGACTCATAATGAGCCATATCTACAGTTTGTAACTACAACGATGCAGTCGACAGTTTTGGTTCTCACGTTCAATTTTTGTTCAAACTTATTGATAAAGGTGTTGATTGGACTTCATTATGACTTTGCCTGAACCCATCATTCCTCCCAAAGAGGTTGGCTCCAGCCCAAAAGCTCCTGACCCCTCATGCTTCCAGGAAGTAGAAGCTCATTTGTCAGAACCCCTCTTCCTGGTGCGGGCCCTGACTCCCAGTATAGCGGTAACTATAGCGACCACTCTGATGGCCTGTTGGTCTGCGATGGGGCCACAAGAGAGGCCTGTCCAAACAGAGATGCCCTCCTTCTTGGGGGTCAGGAAGAATGATATAACAAAAGTGACATACATCACGAAGGTCCGACGGAGTCTTGATGACGTACGAGGAAGTACCCCAAAACAACATCTCGCTAGGTTCAAAGTGGCCTGAATAATACACCATAACAAATGAATCATTTAAATGTGCTCACATTTTATTGAATCATTCCTTACAGTCTTTAAATATATTTATATCACATGCATTCAACTCATAAATGACACTTTCTATTGTAATTTATTGTGTTTAATTGTGTTACAACTTCCTTATATATGTTTCCCTTCAGCAATATTATCAAAAACACTTTCGTTGTCATGCAGATGATACACAAGTATATCCATCAATCCAGCCAGATTAAACCACTTAAACTCCAAATAGGCCTAAAAGACATCCACACCTGTCTTACTGCCGTTCTTTATTATCCGGACGCTCTAATAAGTCCCTGAAGACTCTCCGGTTGATCCAGAATGCTGCAGCTTTTTTAAAATGCTAAAATATCTAGAAGGTTGATTCAGAGCTACCTAAAAGGAATCTAAGCTCAGATCTTCGCTAAATGAACAGATAGAATCGAGTTCATAAACATGTTTGCACTATGAGCTCAGCAGACTATTTTCATCCCTTCTATACCAGTAAATGTTTTAGCCATTAAAACGCAAACAGGACTAAATGCTGGCCTGCAGCTAACTGTCAGCTGTAAAAACATGAAAGTCCTTCTTGTAATCGCTGCAATTACTTGCTCCGAGAAGCAGTTTAGCCCGGCAGGGATCAGTGGATACCGGCCTCACGCTCCCTCCTCTGCCTCTGCCTCACTTTCACCATCGAGCATCACTTTACATCCCACACGTCCTCCTTCAACGTAAGTATAACGACGCTAAACTTCCACAACTAAGCGTGTTGATTGTGAATTGAACTCTCATTAGTGAAGTGGTTCACTTCTTTTTTTTTTAAGAACTTATTGTCACTTTTGACAGTTGGAGCTTTTGTTAAAGGTTCAGGGATTGTTGGGCGGGCAAAGGTTACCAAGGTAAGAACCGGACTAGGAGACAGGAGGGTGAAAGAGGGAAGCGAGGGGGATGATGAAGAAGAAGTTGGATGTGTAGTAAGAGAAGATGGATTCGTAAAGGAGGAACCTATGTCATCTATCTGGTTTGTAAAGTAGATGACAAAGGGGCTTGGTAGAAGGGTGGAAGGAGGAGGGGACAGGGGGGATGGAGGAGGTTGGAAAAGACAGAGAAGAGTTGTTTGGGGTTAGAAAGTAGATTGAATTGAGGAGGCCAGAGAGGAGGGAGAGAGGGAGAGAATGTTGCGATGGACAGGTGCAGAGTCTGTTGATGTGGGCGGGTTGTCAGTTCCAGAGAGATGAAGGTCGGAGTCTGAAGTCCAGAACCACGAGAACGACAAACAGTTTCTACCCGCAGGCCATCAGCTCCCCCACACACACACACACACACACACACACACACACACACACCCGCATTATATATTGTAATACTTTCAACATTTTCAACAATGCATGGTGCATATATACTCACTGTGAAACTGATTGTGTTATACTGTTCTCACATTTCTGTGCCATATTTAACATATTTCCTTATTTACCTCCTCTTTTAGTATTTCCATTTTTTTAATTTAATTATTTACTTAAGTTTAAGTTATTGTACTTCTGTGTGTTTGGAGGACTCAGCAAACTAAGATGGTTATTGAACATTAAAACACAAAACTAAATACTAGAAGCTAAATACTAATACTAATACTAAATACACAGGGGGAAAACAAAGTAAAGTGCTAAATAAAGTAAAGTTGGCCAGGCTCTAATAATTATAATGCCGATATTATTTCAGTATAGAAATAGTAGGCACCTTTTAGGCATATATATCAAAAAACAGGCAGAACAAGAGATATATTTAATTGCCCCCAAAAAACTATACACATAGTGGGGGGGGGGGGGATTATCACACATTATAAAACTAATGTATTTTCAGTTAATATACACATTTAAAATGTATTTTAAATCTAAATGACATAAAATATTTTGTTCATTTTTAAATATAAATGTGTTGTATATTTAATGCACATGAAGATATGCATGTCGTGATATATATATATATATATATATATATATATATATATATATATATATATATACGCACTTCCAGTCCTTCATCGGGTAAAGGAGGTAGTTTTCGTCAATGCCTCCATGTAGTTTGAGAGTTCTGGAAGACGCTCCTCTTCGGGCCGAGTCGAGGACGTCCAGCTCCACGGATCCGTCTTCAGTGCAGACGGACAGAAACAGATGCTGCGTCTGTCTGCCGTGGAAGTTATTCTACACATTTAAACTCAATAGCTTTCTAATTACATGAGCCATTAAGATCCTCATGCAACAGGTCATTTGGCCTCTTCGGTTGACTCTAAAGTCTTGGAAGCAGAAGTTTTCCTCATTATTCTTACGCCAGACGACGTCCACCCTGGTCTGTCTGCTGACGGTCTAATGAGTGCCTTCATGTCCTCTGGTATGTTCCGGCTCCACGATGAGGAGTGGACCGGCTTCGTGTCCCGAGACCAGCACAGCTGTATCTGTGTTAATAAAGCTGGTCTGGGATCAGCTGCTCTATAAAGTCCCAGTGCCAGCAGCGGCCCCCAATTAAAGGCTTTGCTGGTGTTTCTCTGGCATAAATCACAAGTTTAACCCCAGGGGGCCGTGGGGTCCTGCCCTCCTCAGCTGTCTGTGTTTATATTTAGTGCCGCGGGCGGAGCGGTGGAGTTGTGGTGTAGGTTTACGGTGAAACCCAACCTGCTGGGCCACATTGTCTCAGCGGTGCCTGTGCAGGTATGCGCCGTGTCCGAGACCGCCTCCCTCTGTGATCCGGGCACGGGAGCCGGCGCTCGTGTGGAGAATGAACTCATCCGAGGCCGAAGCATTCGTTAATCCCCCTCTGTCAGCTGGTCGTCATGGTCACTGCACACGCGTGTGGCCGGAGGCGACGCCGGGTTCCCTCATGTTGAAGGACCGCTCTGCTGTGAACATCTCTGAGAGTCAGGAGAGCGCTTAGTCCAGCCTGGTGATTGGTCCCTGATCCCAGTGGTGCCACGTTATTTTTAATATATGATAATGATCCCATTTATATTAATCTTTTAATTAATCATTGCTTATTACATTTTTTATAATTGTTATATTTGTGATTAGGCAAACCCGCTCCAGCAGATCCCAACAACTGAAAGCATCACAACAAATGTCTGTCTGTCTATGTGTCTGTCTCTCTGTCTGTCTTTCTGTCAGTCTGACTGTCTGTCTCTCTCTCTTTCTGTGTGTCTGTCTCTCTGTCTCTTTCTGTCTGTCCGTCTGTCACACATTATAAAACTAATGTATTTTCAGTTCATTTCCACATTTAAAATGTATTTTAAATCTAAATGACATAAAATATTTTGTTCACTTCTTTTTTTAAATATAAATGTTCATTATATTTCATGCACGGGAGGATTTCCAGCAGGTATTTTGCACACTGCAGAACAATACCTCAAACTGAGAAATACCTGCAAGATAGATTCCAATAAAACAACAAACAAACAAACAAATCCAGTAAAAGGCAGAGAACAAATATCACTGTTTATTATCAGTTATGTCTCTTATAGAATCTATTTTATTCTCGCTCATCACGAAACTGAACTTCTGAAAGTGGGCTGAGAATATACCAAGACCCCAACTATATATATTGTATATATTATATATATATATGTATTATCTCAAAATGTTTCTGCCAATGTATTTATCCATCAATGCAAATTCAAGGGAGAGTCTAGTGTTTGCGGGCGGATATTTTATACTTTTGTATATCTAGGTAAAGAGGAGCACGTCGGACCTCCACACAGCTTCTTCTCTGCAGAACTTTTCCTGGTGGGAGGCCGAGAGGGGAGGAAGCTCGGATCAGGAAGTCTGTACCCCTGTCCGTCACATCCCCTCCAGCTCGGAATAACCGTCTTTTCCCTTGAACCTTATTCTTGAACCTATCAGGGCATCTTCTGCTTTCCTTCCAAGGACGCTTTGTAAATGTATGGATGTCAGGAAAAGGGACAAAAGACGCTGCAAGAGACGACAAAGGGCTATCTGAAGGTTGGGGACGGTGGATATGACGCACTCGACTGGATAAATCAATCACAAAGTTCTAGAACAACCACGAACTGATGACAGGAAGTCACCCAAAGGTAGATCAACATGTGTTGATTTCATGTGCCGACTGGACAGATCTGAGAACTGTATATAGTAGAGACTCTGGTCAACCCTCTAAAGAGCTGCTATCCATTTACTTCGAACAAAAGACGACATCGGCACAAAAGTCTTCATACTTTTTAATGAACCGCATTATGTATGTTGTATCTTCTTGTTTTCTCTCTTTTTTATACTTGCGTGTCTGTCATTTTATATGGAACTTGGCATCTGAAATAAATAATAAATAAATATGATCACAGTACCGCTGACAATGCAGTTTAAGCTAGCCATGTCCGCTAGTGCAGATGTCACTGTCTATATATATATATATATTTAATTTAATTTTACATTGCTGTATTTACATATATGTTGTGTATATATATACATATTTATTTTATTTTATTTTGTATTTTATATTTCACTTTGTATACTTTATGCACAGTCACTTTCTTTCTTTGTTATATTTATATTTTATTGTGTTTAGTTTATTGGTGCTACTGTGTCAACAAATTTCCCCTTGGGGATTAATAAAGTATATTTCTATTCTTCTTCTATTCTTCTAGATAGTCCTAATTGGTATCGACCCACTTGGGGCAAACACAGTTACTAACTCTGCTTCCACCCCGGAGTCTTTGGGACTTCACGTCTTGTTGGGTCTGAAGCCTCCTGCCTGGTGGGCCGGCCTCCTGCCATGCATTGTTGAGATCTGGATCGTGGTCCACGGCTATATTTATAATTCATGCATTCTGTCATATTCATTAAATGTGTTGTAACTCTGTTCATCTGGTCACATGACATCTATGTCTTGTGTCCATCCTGGAGAGAGGATCCTCCTGAAAGGTCTTTTTCTACTACCTAGGAGTTTTTCCTGATTCGATGTGAGGTCAAAGGTCAGGGATGTCGTATGTGTACTGATTTTAAAGCCCTCTGAGGCACATTCATAAATTGTGATATTGGCCTATGTAAAAGTAGAACGGGCACTCGGTGGAGCGCATACCTTCGCTTCAGCCACTTTCTTTGGTACTTGGCATGAGAGTGTGGGGAGCCTGATGCCATGTGAACATGTTGGCATTAGTTGCATGCCAATTGGATAAAAATTGACCGTAATATGGTAAAAAGAAGATTTTGACCTTTTCATGACCTTGACCTTTGACCTGATCGATCCCAAAATGTAATAAAATGGTCCCCGGATAAGAACCAATCATCCCACCAAAATTCATGCGATTCGGTGTAATACCTTTTGAGTTACGCGAATAACACACAAACACACACACACATACAAACACACTCACATCACAAAGTGATGGCGTGCACCGAGCGGGCGATCCAACATGAACAGAAACTTTACGCCCGTCAGAACAATGTGGGCCAAAGCAGCCCAGAAGGAAATGGATACAGCTGGGGATGAACAGCTGATCTGCACACAGAGAAACGGCCAGGAATATTAGACCGACCCCACACTTTGCATTACAGTCGATGCATTATAAACCACAATAAATAATAAGGCAATTTCCAAGTATTTTGAGTATTTAAAACAACTATTCCCTAATCTTACTTTGTCATGAGTCAACTTTTTTATTGCATTTTCTATTATATTAAATTAAATATGTTTGTGACCAAACAAGCCATTTAAAGACAATTGTGAAATTGTGAAGAAGATTTTTTATAATCTTCTGACATCACGTTGCTCTGCTGCGTCTGCTTACGCCTCACCAAGTCTTCCAAGTCTCGGTGGTAAGTGTTTGATTATATATGTTTATAATTTGTAAAGCATCAAGTAGCTTTGTACCAACACTTGAAGAACGATGTTTTCTTGAGCATGCTCGTGTCACATGCAGGGAAAAAAATACAATCCACACATTTTAAACTCATTAAAATGCATCTTACATATTAAATACACTGGATGGAGACATAACTTCCCAAAAAAGGCCCATTCATCCCCCTCCGGGCCCTCTTCTATTGACTTTTAGGATTATTCCCAACATTTATAGACCTGTAAATGATCAAATTCACAGTTTTCCCAGAGCAGTAAGCGACCCCTGGATAAACGTGTAGCCTACACTCTCTTACATGGAAGGTTGTGAACGTTTGTGTTAAATGAATGTTGTAGCCAACTAATTGCATCCATGCCGCGGAGGAGCAGACACTCTGAAAGCCTCTCATTACTGCCGAGCGCTCGCTCTGTTGACTCAGGTGGCGTTCGTCTTATTAATGACCACTGCAGGAGTTTGTGGGTGGTAATTTTTGGCCGGGGCAGGTCGATCCATGTGTCTCCCTGAGTGACAACTTAAGTGCATCTCTGACGAATGTGGCCCTTTCAGAGGTAAAGTTAGGAGCCAAATGGAGCACAAATCAAGGGATGGATACTGTACAATACAGTCTTTCAGTGGCCTTGTGAAGAGAACAGTAATAGCGCTTTGATTGGCGAGAATGAGTTGTTTTTGCAGCGTTCAGAAGTCCTGGGAAACAGAGCGTGTCCTCTGAGGGGACAGGTGCACATAGAGACGTGTCCTCCCCTCTCGCGCCTCGAGGCAGGTCGTAAACTCATTTCGGTGTGAGTCGTTGCGTGGTCGGACAGCAGCTCTGAGGAGAGAGGATGAAAATGATGTTAGCAGCTACTTCGCTGTGTGGATGCTAGACAGCGGACACTGGAGCACCGAGCCAAGGCAAACAGAGCTAAGATCACTTTCACACCAGTCGGTGCGGTGCAGAGACATTTAGCCGCTTCAGGGGGCAATAATACACGTGGAGGGCAAGAAAACTACGAGAGAAGAACAATCAGAGAATACGTAGAAGAATAATGAGCAAGAAACAAATATTTAATAATGTAATGTAAATTAATGTATCCTTTACTGATCCCACAATGGGGAAATTCTTCTCTGCATTTGACCCATCCTTTACTATTTACTATTATAGATTGATAGTTACACATATATAGTCCAACTCCAGCAGCCAACATGAGCTATAAGGTACTGCATGAACAGTAAAAGTATGAAAAACATGTACATTAAAGAAATATTATTACGTATATATATATATATATAACTCAAAACTCACCTGTTCCAACTGGCATACTCTCTATAACTGGACCATGTGCACTTCACTTCTTTATGTTGATGTTCTGTTTTAATGTCGTTTCTATCTTTCATGCTTTTATCTTTTATCCTGTTTTATTTTATTGTAAGGTGACCTTGGGTGACGTGAAAGGCGCCTCCAAATAAAATGTATTATTATTATTATATATATATATATATATATATATATATATATATATATATATAATGGAAATAGAAAATAATGCTTCATTGCTTTTTATCATGTAAACCACAATAATGATAATAAACAAGTAGTTACCTAATAAACGATGGTATTGCACATCTACAGAGTTGTTGCTTCAAGGATCCGTTTTCTTTGCAAAGTGTAGTGAAGTGAAAGTAAACAGAAAAATAAATAGTAAAGGAAAGTACAGATATCCCAAAAACTAGTTAAATATGAGGACTTGCCTTTTTGGTAATATGTTAATTATTATGCAAGTATAGAATTTTCCTTTTGCGATGATGTGGTTGACAATGTGAGCTCAACTCACTCGCTTTTTGTTTAAGTGCGCTCATTAATTAAAAATATATAATCAAATAACACATACAACCGAAACCCGACACCTCAATTACATTACAGCAGTGTTGTCAATTCCATAAATTGAAATAGGAAAATAAAGACAAAAATTTTCGACAAACCATTGCCAGATTAAAAAGCCTCTTTCATGCAGTTCACTCAGTATACAGATTAAAAAAAAATGCACAACCAGCAGAGAAGGGTGCAGCCTGAGAGGCGTCGTGCATCGCGTCCTTGAGCTGACCGTGAGAAATAAACCTTCCTATCCTGAAACAGAAGGCCAGCTGCCGCCTTTTGTGATCACAAAAAGACTTGTGTCTCCAAATTGTCACAATATCAGTGGACTTGAGGAAGATAACTTGAAAGGATCCATGAAAAACTGCACGTGATGTACTGAAGGACAATAAAATCCTTGGTATTACAAAAGCAGTCAGCAAACATTGGGTATCCTCCGCGCTCGTGTTGATAATAGGGATATCCTGCGGTTGTAGATACCATGAGCGTCTTTCACTCGAGGTCAGATCAACTTCTATTTAAGTCCACTATCGAGTGTTCAGAGGTGGAGTCAGCAGCTGTAGGGTTTATCATTTCCTTTTAAATACTCACTCATTGTGTTCTCTTCTCGCCTGATAGCCCAAAATATCTAACAATACTGAAGTTTATAATAAGTATATGAAACACCAGTCTTAACTGTTAGTATGGGTATTGTATTTGTATTCCTCTGATACTTAATCATTTATATTTTGCTCCGTACTTTGACTTTGATGTTTTTTAATACAGGACCATAATTTGTGGTATTGCTACTCTTACTTAACAGTTGCTGAATTAGCTGCCATGTTGAGAGCTGTATGGAGTCAATAAATATGGTCTGAATTCCGAATTTAAGTTAATGATTTTAATACTTACACCGCTGGACTGACAGCAGGAAAATCTCCTGACTGGAGGTCGATTGGAGGAGTCCATTAAATCTATCCTGGGGGTTTAATTTCTAGCAATATTGTCCTTTAGCCTCGTTTTACAGCGAGCACGAGAAGCCGTCTCTCTTCTCCACTGATTAAAAGGTGGTTCCGTCCAAAGAAAAGGATGGTTCAAATATATAATATCCTGGTATAATCTTAAAACATTGTTCTGTCTGCTAACCACTAGGGGGCGACTCCCCTGGTTGCAAAAAGACGTCAGATTGTATAGAAGTTGATGAGAAAACAACTCTACTTCTCAGTTAATTTTGTAGACAATGTAAACATTATGTTATGGTCTCAAGCTGTAGTTTCCGTCTCGAGTCTCTACATGTCTCCTCCGCATACGAAATACAGTAAAAAAACAAGAAAAAAACGACATGGCGTCGGCAGTTTTTCAAGATGGCGAGTCGTCGAACTCGGGGCTTCATGGTTAATCAACCATTCGTGAGCATTAACTGCATGGACTCCATAAAATAACACTCAGGTAATTTGACTGTGAACTTAGGTTTCCGTCTCGTGTTTGTCGAGTTAAAGCAACAAACAGTGAAAGGGTAATGAGAGGAGGAAAGTCAATCGAGGGACATTTCCAAGTTCATTTCCATCCATTCATCCAATGTCAATACTTGGCTTTCACTTTTTGAAGGTTGTCTCCTGCTTTGGTGCAGGCTATTAGTTAAGGGTGGCCTGTAGACTTGTTAACTGCATAAAGGCCTACGAATGACCAATAGATCTGTTCACATGGGACACAAACGTGTGGTGATGATAGCTCACTGCATTATATTCAAGGTAAACTCACATTGGTTTTCCTTGTATCAGTATTAGGCACATGGGGAAAGCATTAGTCCTTAATGCACTCTCTAATGACTGTGAGCCTGTGTTCCTACTTTGGGACTTCTTTTGTGTTCCAGTTCCAGTCTTCTCTGCTTCCTGAGTAATCATCAGAAGCTTTTCTTTCGTACGAACCCAACATCAAAGCACTGAAGGAACAAAAGACCTGTGCAATCTGTAACGCAGTGACCTTTGACCTTAGCACTGACTGGCATGAGCACAACAACCGTATGCACACAATTACAGTGAAGAGACGTGTACTGTTGAATCCAAACAGACGTTTTAAGCTAAAAATGTGGGGTACCCAACGTGAGAGGCCTGAACCCTCAGCGATCCAATAGTAATGCTGACATACTTCATCCCCGGAGTCCTTTTGACTTCACGTCTCATAGGGTCTGATGGACGCTATGAGGCGTCATAGATCCTATCTGCCTGATGGATCTCCTATTTCAACTGACAGCTGCAGTACATCGCTGAGATCCTGACAAACTCAACACTTTACTCAACACTTTACTTTGTTTTCCCCTTTTAGTATTAGTATTTAGTATTTAGTATTTTTTGTATTTTAATATTTCTTTGTATTTTAGTATTAGTATTTAGTATTTTTTTTGTATTTTAGTATTAGTATTTAGTATTTAGTATTTTTTTTGTATTTTATTATTAGTATTTAGTATTTAGTATTTTTTTGTATTAGTATTTAGTATTTAGTAATTTAGTATTAGTATTTTGTATTTTGTATTTTAGTAGTAGTATTAGTATTTAGTATTGTGTTTTGTTTTTTATTTGTATATTTTATTTTTATTAATGCTCTAATGTATATCCACTGCGTTGATCCTGAAATGTCCCCACTGTGGGACTAATAAATGAATATCTAATCTAATCGTGAATCGTGGAATATGCCGACTAACAACTATTCACACACTCTGTCATATTCATTGATTGTATTATTACTGTGTTTTAATTTGTGTGTAATGATTCCTTCTGTACACATGACATCTATTGTTCTGTCCATCCTGGAGAGGGATCCTCCACTGTTGCTCTCCTGAAGGGTTCTTCCCTTTTTTCCACTGAAGGGTTATTTGTGAGTTTTTCCTGGTCCGATGTGAGGTTCTGGGGCAGGGATGTCTACGTGTACAGACTGTAAAGCACTCTGAGGTAAATTGAATTGAAATATACACCAACCTTTAATCTTTCATTGAATAAATAAAAAACATGCTGGCTCTCTCTCCCTCAGTCCAGTTAGCTGTGTTTAGCCTGTGGATGCATCAGGGTTTTTTCTGCTGGACATTCTTAGGCTAAAAAAAAGAAATAGTGGTGGGATGACTGGAGAGGCTCAAACCTCATGTCCCCAGAGTGTCTTTCTTTTAGTTTGCCTTGTCCAAGAGGGTTAAGCTTGTCCAAGAGCTCCAAGTTCCTGCCGTCAAATGTTCTGAGACTGCTCCACTTCCTCTGAGAGGATGTTTGATGTTACACTACCACGAGTCAATGGAGCATGTCTAGATATTCATGTTGGACATGGCCCCATGAGGAGTGGTAAGTGTCACTCTCAATGCACCGATCTGCCTGTTCTTACCTGATAGGTACTTTTTATACTCTATCATCTCTGAGTGTAGCATATGCACGCTTATGTGATTGAGTAACACAGATTTGCACTTCAGTGGCACTTGAATGGCTCTTATTGTGGTACTTTTGTAGTTTGACTATGTTGAGGAATTGTTGGTTTTCTGTATTCTTGTTGTTCTTAGTTTGTACTCTAGGTTGAAATGCACTCATTGTAAGTCGCTTTGGATAAAAGTGTCTGCTAAATGACGTGTAATGTAATGTAATGAGTCGTGTTTGCATGCCAAGTGACTTCAAATGATCGTGTCGTAGGCCAGTTTGACGAAACTGTTCTGTGGACTGTTGGATGGATTGGAAAGGCCGTATTTGTAAAGCTGCCATTGCACGTGCAAACAATTCGGATTTATCTTCCATATTATAGAAGCCTTGATTAACTTCATAGTGATTATAGATCACTGTTGTCATTATAATCTTTGATATTTGGTTTAATTTACTGACGAATGACTGGAAGATGCATCTGCATACTGTCTGTATCCAAGTTAGTCTTATTTGTGTGTGTGTCTGCATCATATTATGAGGAGCAGCCCAGTTATTCATATGATCTTTACAGATTGCAGATCGTAGATGGATGTAATTGTAGTTTAGCTTTGGAAACTCATGCTAAATTCACATATCCACAATTACAACATCCTGTGGATGGCCTCCTTTGCTCTCCTCCCACATACAAACCGCACCACACCACTTGGAAGCAGACCGCAACCCACTTTTTCAGGTGGTCTTGCTCCGGTTGTTTAGTCTGCGCCAAAGTTTGATTGACAGCTTTGACAGCGGCCAAACAAACTGAGGGAAACTGGCAAACAAGCACAGGCACCAGAAGCCGTTTGAACCGGGTAACGCACTTCCTGTCGGCTGGGTATCAAGTCGAATTCCCTGTGAAGTTTAATGTCTTCGATCTTGGCATCTTGGATTGCTGTCTGTCAGATTGTCTTCTTGTTGCAGAAAACTCAACTTAGGATGCTTGAGGACATTAAATACATTTTTTTATAACAAAAAATAATAAATACAATCTTATAGTCCCTGTGAAATCGAAAAAGGTGCATCTTTAGCTTCTGGACTGTAATTCCCCAATGAAATGAAATATTTGGGCAGTTTATAGTTACATCAGATTATTGTTGTTTGATTGGACCACTAAAAAGTGGGCAGCCTCAGAATGACCTTCACTAAAAGTTGCAGATTGACTTTAAGACTTTCACTCTAAATGGGATACCAAGTGAATATCATTTTACTTGATGAGGTTGAGATGCAGTTGAAAGCTCTAGAAATAGCTCATACCTCAAAAAATACACTTTTAATAAATTAGCCGGAGTGTGTCAATTACTGTTGCATGGTGTTTGTTTTACAGTAAATGAAAAGTCTTTAATATATCTGGCACCAGAGCCTATCCAGAGATAGAATAAATCAGCTCCTATTGTTGACCATCCAGGGTGTCGTAAAACAGCTTCTGGACAGCCAAAAAACCTTTGAGGAAACAATCTGGAACCAACCCTTCAAATAATGTTTCACATCCTCTGCTATAGAGCACTTTGCAATTGCTGTTAGATTTACAGTGATTCCTCTGTGAGGTGTCGTAAAACCTGTTTGCTGAAGCATTTAAAGGGCTGCTCGGGTCACGTCCACCCAGAGCTCCCAGTCACAGTCTGAATGAAGCGGCTCTGAACTCCCAGAAAGCTTCTCGGCATTGAGGCGTAGTGACGGCTGCTCTCTTCTGCTTCCCCCCGCCACTCCCGCAAAATTGTCCTAGGGAGTGATGAGAAGGGCTCAGAGCAGTTGGGTTAAGATAAAAATCGTCGATGTTCCGCGATACCGTGAGATGGAACAACACAGCAATGCGTTAGCCGGTCTCTTAATACGTTTGGACTCACTGGGGCAGTTAAAGGTAAAACCGCCGCAGGTCTGAACCCCTCATATGGATCTAAGTGGAAATATGTGAGACCTGAGGCCTCCATTATGCTTCAGGCCTAACATAGCCTAACAAATTGCTTCCTGGTCATGGTCACAGTTCACATGATCAACCCTGACACGGGGGGCTGCAGTACAGCCGTCAGTCATGGGAAAATCAGATATGCCTCATTTTAAGCTTTCTAACTGAGACCTCAAGGGACCTGTAGAGAGTACTAAGACAGCATGTGCAAGGTGAAGAGGCAACCCTGAGGAGTGACAGAATCAGGTCAACAATTACAGATTACTTAATGCTAATAGTGACTTTATGACATAGGACTGCATTATAGTTGAAAAGGTCAAAGTTATCTAGAGGCAACAAAACTGCAAAACTGATTTTAAGTTATGTTTTTACATCGGTCACCCTGACAACAAGTGGACTTTTAAGATGACAAAGACGAGTGGATGGGCCACGCAAGAAAGCAATATCAGAATAATAAAATAATAATAATGGTGATTTTTATTCCCAAACATTAACGTTGAAAGAATGAATGAATGAAATATACTTTATTAATCCTCAAGGGGAAATTTGGTGACAACAGAAGCAGCCCGATAAAACTAAACACAATAAAATATAAGTATAAGAAAGAAAGAAAGAAAGAAAGAAAGAAAGTGACAGCGCATAAAGTAAAGTGTGCAAGTGAAATCAGTCACTAACAACAATTCTCTATAGAGAGTTAAAGCACATACATTTATTGGCTAAATCTAAAGCAATTCAGACCATATACAACAAAAATGTAAAGCATTTCAACTTAAACGGGAAAGATAATAAAAAAACACTTTTTCAGTCTGAATATACCACCACCATGAATACCTCCACCCAAAGCTTGACAACACATTTGTGTATTGTTCTCGAAGCCAATCAGAGCAGAATAAGCTTTTTTGGTGGGTGGGATTAAAAAGACAGACGCTAAAGTGTTAAACCTCGTCCATACCTCCAAGTATTTCCAGAATTAACGATTTCATCTCCTTGTCTGAAACGTGAAGCCACTGTGAAAGTGCCCTAAACCTGCATTCTTTCTAATGGCCAGAAGGGGCAGACTCCTTTGATTGTAAATTAAGTCAGAATATACAGAAGTCAATACTGCATGAGGCTCATTTAGTAAGGTAGTGTCCCATAAAAATAGTCAAGCAGACATTGCATGCTTTAGGATGGGGCTATCTCGAGATTGACAGGTTATACTAAGGCATTGTCTGGTCTGGGAGTTGTCCATACACTCGCTTTACAAGTGGTTTTAATGAAAGTTAACTAACATTTTAATCGTCGACAATGTCTTATTCAGAGTTCAGTTCACAAAAAAGCAGAAGAATACTACGGCGCATTTCACCGACTCTCAGCTTCTGCGATTCCTCCAACTTTCAACAACTCTGCTGAGTACCATCACAGACAGACCTCAGATGATACCGGGCCGGAGATACTGCAGGAAGAGCAGTAGTCTTGACAATAACTCAGGGAATTAGTTTTCGGAAAACCTCCCTTATAATTCTCTTCTGGCAGACCAATCTACTTCCTGTCCCCTCCACAGTAATGTGGCTGAGCTAGCAGGTCTATCAGTCTATCAGTCAGTCAGTCACACCACGCCCCCCCCCCCCCCCCCCTGCCTGGCTTCATCATCTGGCAGCTATCAGAAAAAATTAGAAGACCAAATGCTCCAAGTGCTATGGGGATGTCTGTGTGCATTTGTGTGTCTGGGTCCACTATCCCATACAACAGCAGAGGAGAATCTCAAGTGCAGGAACAGGAAGCTGGATTTAAGGGGTCATAGAGACGGGTACCCTCAAGGGTTCAAATACAGCCCTGCAGAGGAGGAAGAGCTGGAGAGGGAAGGGGGGGCTTCATTCCCCAAACATCCCTTTCTTCCAACCACCTGCCCCTACAAGCTCTGCCTCTCACTCCTCACTGTCATCTTTGACCTCTGCTGAGAGCATGACAAAGGAAGCAGACTTCCGTCAATGGCTGGCTGTGTAGATGGATAATAGGCGCAATGTGAAACGAGACACAACAAAGACTGTTTTGAAGCATTCGGCAGTCAAGAGAGCATGTGGTTGTAATCATGCCTGAGCCATTAAAGATGGAAAAGAGGCTCAAAGGGAAGTAAACAAGCCTCAAGTACCTTGATGCCCCCTAGAACCCACGGATAAAGATTACTACTGCAGTGACGTAAGGATAAGGCTTGAGAACTTTGATCGAAGACAAGTACATATGCTCCGTCTAATTCACTTCAAGTTCTTTTGACTTAATTGTGCCATTTTGGACTCTGTTTGAAGTCCATTGATAACGTAAAGGTTTTCTTGAGGACATTGAATATGTTTTTATTACAATAACAAAAGAATAGGTAAAAGGTATATATTCCCATCTTCTTAAATGTCTTCATATTTCTCTCGATCGTACTTTGTTAATTGGCATCTTTGTGCATCACACTTAAAATATCTTAGAGGTTTTCCAGGCATATCCAACTGGAAGGAGACCCCGGGGAAGACCCAGGACACGCTGGGGGGATTACATCTCCCGGCTGCCCTGGGAACGCCTCGGGATCCCCCAGAATGAGCTGGAAAATGTTGCCGGCGAGAGGGAAGTCTGGGTCAACTTGCTGGGTCTGCCGACCCCGCGACCCGAACCCGGAATAAGCGGATGAGAATGGATGGAGTGTTTGTCAGGTGAAAATGTCAAACGAACAACACATAAACCATGTTTCCATAGAATTTTCAAGCCAAGCAAACTTTTACATTTTTTAAATCAACCGCTTTCGAGCGAATAAACTTATTTTAAGCTTAGCTTGGTCTACAAAGTAGAAGAGGTTGAGGTTGTGCACCAGGAAATAAAAAAAGGCATCTTGGCCATCTAACCATAGGTAACTCATCGACAATAGATAAGTGGAGAGTGGTCTTTGAGAGAGAAATATTGGCCAAGGCTCATGCTATCTGAATCTCCATGAAGAAACTGACAGTGCAGTACAAAATTAAACTTTCAACTTCACAAACAAAGAGAAGGTCGTCAATGTATAGACTGAAAAGGGGTGGACCAGGAATAGATCCCTGTGGGACGCCACATTGGATTAGCTCGTCCTGAAACAATTTGCGTGAGCATGGATCATTTGCTCTTGATTTTCACGATGTTTTTTTATGCTAAACACACGTTTCTGATATCGTTTCTGGGTAAACTCTATCTTCTTTAACTGAGAGACACTTGAAAATAATAGCCTAGCATCCAAATATTTTAACTGTTAGACAATAATCTACGCAGCTACCATTTAGCCTGCGTATAGATCTGACTGAGAGGCTGCAATATTCTTTACTTTTCTCACTACAAAAGAAATCTTTTATAGAGGGAACAGTTTTACCTGTGGCGAGGTAATACTTTAAGTCGTATCTTTAGGATTGTGCGAAGGGAAATACAAATTATTAAAGTCAAAAGGACTAGAGAAAATGCCAATATGCAGATTAAACTAATTGAGTGGAACTAGATTAACAACATCACTGGTATTCACCCTCTAAAATTTACACTTTGCTGATATCCGGCTATTCATTTCCAGGAGTCATGCTTTGGGGACCAACCCTTGTGCTGAGTGATGGACATTGTCATTCTTAGGTGCCACTGCTATCAAGACAAAACTGATGTATTTGTGTAATTCCAATACTTTTGTTTGCCAGCCATCTTAAATATCCCAGGGCCCCGGTTCCATCCCATCTGCTACAGTGGAGGTGGGCAGATAGTGAATTGTTCATAACCATCAATTGGATTTTGACAGCGTAAGCATTTGAACCCAGAGATCCACTTCCTCCGGTAGGGATAATGTAAACCATACACCGCCCACTACCTGTCGCTTCACCCTACACCCAGACGCACACAATCGCTGTATTCATCTCAAGGAGTAACGTGAAACTGATCCCTGAAGACAAACTGCACTGATCCAGAATAGTAACAGGATACGGCGAAAGACATAACTCAATACAAACAATGTATATCTAAAGACCGGAGCCACGAGGGTCATGTCAGGGTCGATCTCAGAACCACAGCAAGAACATTAGTGTTCCTTCGGTGGTCCAGTTAGTAAAAATCTGTGATGTCTTTGTAAACAAATCTAAATAAATGTGCGTTCTGATGAAGAGAGAGATTCCACAGATCCAATAACGAGGGTAAATATTGAGTAAAATGTCAGAACAAATCTAGTGATCATAAAGAACAAGCTTATAAACAAAGAAGATATTCCATCAGATACTTTGGAATAAGGTCTATTTGCCAACTTCAACCTGAAAATGTCCCTATGATTTCTTAAACCCATTATAAAAGTCCATCAGAGGTGGCGACGCAGTCACACTCATACCCCGGCCCTGAAAAACAATCCACCTGAACAAAAGAGAGACAGCTGCTCAGCAGCAGGAAACTTAATCTGAAGAGCCTGGATCCCGCCATAAAAGAGGCGAGGGTCGTTCCTGAAAGACACAAAATAGGACTTCCTGTGTATTTTTATCGACTGAAATTGTCCCGCTCATTCCTAAATCTGCCATACATATTCCAATGCAAATGTTCTCCGAATAGCAAAATGTCTATTGAATTTTCTTTGAATATGTATGGTGCCCACAAAATGGGTATTCATGACCCACCTGACTTTTCCACATCAGCCCCAAATTCTCGGTTGTATCCAAGAAAAATCATGTTTTTCCTCCACATAACATAAACCAACCAAAGTGTACCCTCAGGACCTACAGGAACGGCTGCACAATTCTACTACCTAGGATAGTGACATTATTTCTATAATCTGGGTCAAGTGAATACAAATTGACAGACATATTGACGGTAGTTGGGCTATTTAAAAAACACGGGTTTGTGAAGGGTGTCCCATGTTGTGCTAATGAGAATCCTCCTGGTGGTCATCAGTGTTTTAACTCAGCTCGCTTGGAACCTCGACCGAGGGGATGCCGAATAAAAAGAAAGCCCCAGGTGCTAGATAGCATCCATAACTGTGTCCTTTTGAGTAGGTGGGATAGCGGCGTGCTGTGGGAACGCCGACTCTGAACCCAATCAGCAGCTGCTTCGTGACAGCGGTACCTTTGGTCCTCCGTCAGTGGATCCCCTGAACATCCACACTGCTGTAGTCACTGAGGTATTGTTACAGACCGATGCACACAGTGTTGACGTGTCAGTCAGAAGAAGGCCACGCTTCGTTTGCAGTTTCAAGTCGAGAGTGTGTGAACCACATCTGTGTTTATTACTGGAACGGATCCCTGTATATGAAGTGGCATGAAACTTACTGCTGGTAAAGTACTCCTTTATTTTCTTCCTTTGGGTCACAATATATTAATAAAACTGGTAAACTATCACCAACGTAGAATGTTAGCCTTATACGAGTCCATTAAACTATTACATTTTTTAAATGTATAAATGCACATCTGTCAGTAACAAGATCCCTGGCCGTACACCCAAGTTTGCATTCGAACGTAAAACAAATCTGCGATTCCTTTTACCTTTTCAAAATAAAAGTCGGATTTATCTATAACAGAGAAAGTAGCATAAAGCCTCTTTAATTCTTCAAACAAGACAATATCATCTAGGTATACATCCAAAACAAATAAAAACAGGCAATAAACCCCAAACAATAAACCTTACATGGGGTTATTTACTAATAATAACATGGTTAGTACTTCCACTGTCAGGACTTTTGGAGAGGGAGCACTGACCCCTGACCTCTGCATTCTGATAGCTCGAGGGCCTCAGATGCCGAGCAGACACCTCCAACTAGAAAACCAAAGAACACAGATCCCATGATGGTGTGGTTTAACGGGCAGGTCAGTAGCACAAGGCCTCGACCTTTTCTTCAGTTGTCAGTGTGGACACATCCATCATGGCAGTTGTTCTGCTGCTTAGGGTTTCTTTTTGTAGAGAGAGCCATGACCCTCACAACTTCACAGACCTTTGACCTTCCTTGACCTCTGCTCCCTAACCCAAGTTGCTTGACACGCAGTCAAGAGTCAAAGTACTGTCTGTCTGTTTTTAGGTTTTCCTCAGGAGGCAGGAAAGGCATCACACTCGCCGTGTTCACACGTCACCCCCCGGGTCAGCACATCCTGGTTACTGTAGCGACCCTGCTTCCCTCTGTGAAATGTCTCATTGAGCCCATGTGAGGATGGAGCTGATGGCGTTGATGGCGTTTCTGTCATGAGGCTGGTATCAAACCAGCAAATCATGGAATGACAAGTGCGCCTAGTCGGCAGGATGAACTGTAGGACGTCTGGAGGATTTGAATACTTAGAACAGATACTCACAGTGCAATTAAACTACACACAGATTAGTGATGCAATTGTATATGGGTATTCAATGAACAGTATTCCATTTAGACAGTTTCATTCAGTCAAAATCTGGAAAGAAAACATCTGAGGATGAAAAAAGGATTCTTAATTACACGAAGACAGCAAATTAAATCTAACTAACTCAACTGGAGAGAAGATGAGTACTTATTGGGAACTTCTCTTGGGAACTTCTCTTGGGAATTTCTCTTGGGAACTTCTCTTGGGAACTTCTCTTAGTAACTTATCTTGGTAACTTCTCTTGGGATCTACTCTTGGGAACTTCTCTTGGGATCTTCAATTAGGAACTTCTATTGGGATCTTCAATTAGGAAATTCTCTTGAGATCTACTCTTGGGAACTTCTCTTGGGAACTTCAATTGGGAACTTCTATTGGGATCTTCAATTGGGAAATTCTCTTGGGATCTAATCTTGGGAACTTCTCTTGGGAACTTCTCTTGGGAACATCTCTTTGGAACTTCTCTTGGGATCTTCAATTGGGAACTTCTCTTGGGAACTTCTCTTAGCAACTTCTCTTGGGAACTTCTTGTGGTAACTTCTCGGGAACTTAACTTGTCAGTCACAGTAAACCCTGTAATCTTCAGAAATCCTCAGGGAACGTTAGGAGACAGTTGATCGTGACGGTGTAACCGGCGTCTGCTCCTGCTTCCTGAACTCTCTTCCCAGGCCGCCATCCCCTCGGCCGAAGCAGACGGTGTATTTCCAGTAGCAGGGAACACGTCCGACACGGATTGTCTCTGGTTGCGTGCCACATGGCTGAAAGGGAATCTCTAGACAATGTCCACACCCAATTCTCAAGACATTGTCCAGAGTTCATAGGAGTAAACAGCTTGTAGGTGTTGCACTACAAGGACGAAGTTTCACTGCCCAGTTATTCTGAAGGGCAACAGGGAGAAGTCAGGAGACACGGTGAATTGTGCATAATGTAGTTGACTGGAAGAATTAGAATAAGTAGTTGCAGCCATGCACTCATGTATGGATCACAAGTTTAAAAAAACACTAAAATTGCTCCTTACTAAAATCCTACGTGTGTCAGAGTGGTATCTGTGTCCATGTGACGCCCATTTGAACATGCACCTGTTTTTTAAATGTGCTCTGGACTAATCCGTTCCTCATGCAGCCAATGTTAGCAGGCGGCTGGCTAATTGTGGGTTTAGTCGCTGGCGCTGGCTCACAGAGAACACTGTGTTTAATGAGGACCAGCCCTTATAGAATAAGCAAGAGGCACCCAATCAGGGACTCGGAGGTAAACACCAGCCCTCACGCCCGTGTTGTTATGATGGGCATCAGCTGTGCAGGCCGACACGACTCTCATCGCACAAATGCTTTTGTAAGCTGCTACATGTCCGATAGGAACAGGACCTCCCACTGGAAAAAAAATGCTCTTCATTTTAGCCATCAAGGTGGAAGATGAATACCGCTGCAATAATGATATTTAACAACTTCCGATGAATGAGTATTCGTTATAATTTTCTCGTAAACATTCTTCTTTGCTGTTGATATTTCCGTGAATGAGTCAACAACGTAAAGCCGTAAAGCCTCTTGGAAGTCGTCCAGTGCCTGCTGCAGGCTGCACAGCTTGAAACAACTGATGTCAGGGCACTAAAAAAGAAAAAGGGAAAGGAGACTTTCTAGTAAAAGTAAAAAACAGCTTGTGAATGTGTGTGTTCATAGTTAAAGTGCATTCAAAGAGAGATCCAAGAAGAGCTTATGAAAGGCTCAGAGTGAAGTGAGTTGTTACTGTAGAGACACAGAACTCGAGGTGTTTTCCACAGCGTGTAAAATATAACATTTTCTCTGGGGAGCTACAACATAGTCAAGTGGATTCCGACTAACCAGTAAACCAGCTGTCCGGCGTTGGACTCGTCAATACCACTTCTATGATTGGCTGTGCCAGGTCACAACCCAGCTGTGTCCACACTTTACACCTGCGTGTGACCCGCCCGGTCGGATAGTGATCGGATATCTTTCATGGTCAGAAGAGGGCTGTAAAACAGTGAATGAACACATCATACTTACATAAAGCCTTCACAATAAAAGTCACCAGTTATTCTAGTTAAGTCTTGTTTTGTCTAGTGTGGGATATATATTTTCCTATAGGGTAATTAATCATTAATCAATATATTAACTTGCAGTGGTTTTGATATGAATACATTATTCTAATAATTTCCGCACAATTGTTGTAAGTTGCAAGTTGCAACATTGAAAAAAAGGCTGTTGAAAACCAAATAATGTGATGATAGAATCGTAGAATAAAACACACGATTAATAAATAAATGGGAGGGATCGACTAAGAACAAACTCTGAGAGAGAAAAACTCTAATCACTGAAAAACAAAAGAGCTCGTAAAAACAATTATCGATGATTTGGAATCTCCAGAAAAAAAAGAGGTGGATTTGAAGTCAATAAAAGTGTGTGGTTGCGTACTCAGATTTTAGCGTATACATATTGCATTGTGTTTCATTGATGTTTACTATGAAATATTAATGTTTTGAAGGATCTAAAAACCCAGTTTAATTATCTATACACTGTAATCCAGCGATTATCATATTCTATGTCTATCACAAGATGCTCTCATGTCATGATTATGAGAACCTTTGAATATGACATGCAGGACCAGAACAAATGAAAGCCACAATTACAAAAGCCGTGCGTGACTTTTCATGTCTGAAGTCGTATCGTCGACGCAGTGACCGCGGCCTCCTGTGCAGCACTGGGTCAGGGCAGCAGTGTTTCACACCTGCTGCCCACTTTAAGGTCACGTTGTTTATGCCTCAACACGTCGGCGACCTGCAACACCTGGCCGGCAGATGTTGGAGTGGGAAACGACTTTCTTTGGACATCGGAATATTTGGTATAGAAGCTGTTGTGCGTTTGTAAGACGGTGCTGTGAGCTTTCTGCCGTCATTGTTCCTGACTGTACGGGTTGCGTGGGGCTTGCTCTACAGCTGAGCATCATAAAGAGAGAAGTCGATGTGCAGAGGATCAATATTTTGATTTGGGTGAACAAACATCGCTACGTTTGAAGCCGAGCGCATAAAAGAAGACTGGAGACTCTTTTACGCGGGTCGGTTCACTTGTCCTTCAGTATTTCTGGAGGATCTGTCAAGGCTTTGGAAATAATGATGGTTATCTATTTTTTATTTTTTATCTTTAGCTGAAAGTGTGTTAAAATTATTGACTGTATTATAAGAAGTGAACGTCATCATTGTGATGTCACTTTTTGGTTTGTGGACTGCAGGATTTGAACCTTGAGGTCGGCGATTTCACCATCGCCATCTTGGATTATGGCTGTCACCATGTTGTGGTTTTTGCAAAAATTACCATATTTTGAACGTGGAGGAGGGACGTATGGATGCCGTAAACGTCTCTGGTTCGCAGCAGCAACTTCTCATTCACAGTAAACCCGCCTTTTCTTTGACTATAAATCGAGCATACTTTATTTACTCATCACGTTTCATTGAAGAAGACTTAAAACTAGAGATTGAGACCTCAAACTCATGTTTACAATGTCAGACTTTTCTTTCCAACCGGAGGAGCTGCCCCCTGTAGGTCAGGAGGGAGAATGCACATTTTAAAACCCTTCCGCATTGGCTTCACCCATTTGACCTGGAGGTTGACGCCTGGTTATTTATTTCACAGGGAGGAATATTACACTGCTGTTATAAAGTAGACACTCAAAAAATATGTAGAAAGGGACCAATGAATATGAGAATAATAAATATAGCCCAATACATATTTGTAATTTTTGCCATTTTTCACATGAGCAGTACAGATCAAAAGCTTTTCTATTACACTATTTGTAAATTGCTCAATTTTGCATGCAATAATCAAGGGACGAATAAAAAAGACACACACTCTCTCTTACCAAAACCTGAGGAAATAAACATGCTGATCTTCACTCTCTCATACGCAGCCTGCAGGTTTTAAATAGAAGGCCAGACCAGCTGGTCCTTTGGGGGGAAGTACTCTGGGTGACCCAGGCCTGGAAACCAGAAGATCCAAGAAGGCTGTCTGCCTCATCTATCATCCCTCCACAGCGGAGGCCTAAAGTATTACGGGACTTTCACTCTGATTCCTCAACCTGTTTCACTGGAAGCCCATTCTGTGGATGACATTGTACATTATATAATCTCCCCGAATAATAGCAATCGTCAAGGAGGTCTGACTTGTTTCCCCCCAGTACATGCTAAATATATACATCTGCTATGTGTTATGCACACTTCCAGTTACTATGGGACCAGTGGTAGGAAGTGATGCATTAGGTATTAGGATGGGACTGAAAGGGATTGCCGTAGATTCATCACATTGAACATCGATCAGTTTTTTGGGGTCTGATGCTCGTTTATGATGCATCGGAAAATCATTCTGGATTATTTATTTTTAAACACTTTTAAAGCGTTTTTGTAAAAAAAAATATGAAGGCTTACCGGAGTGTTCGGATTGAGGTATTGCAGGAAAAAGACAAAATGCGGTTGTTGTGTTGGGGCGTGGTTAGGCTCAGTTACAGAGGGGGGAGGGGTTCAGGGGAATGAGCGGGAATCACAGCCTGAGACGCCAGCAGAAAGAACCCCCAATATGACCAATATTCCAATATATGGACCGTTATCTGATTATTTATCTCACTTTTTGTCGGATTTGAAAGGATGAACAACTCTTCAACAGCATGTTAACCCAGTATCGCTGCTGCTGCAGGTAGGATCACCGATGGATACCGTGATGCCATGGACCAAAGCTTCTGAATCCCCTGTGGAAGAAGACCAGAGGACTTACGCGTGAATTAGCCCAATAGAATAATAGAATAGAAATATACTTTATTAATCCCCAAGGGGAAATTTTTCGACACAGTAGCACCAATAAACACACGAGAATAAAATATAAATATAAGAAAGAAAGAAAGAAAGAAAGGTGACTCTGCATAAAGTATACAAAGTGAAATATAAAATAATATATATATATGTATATATATATACACAACATATGTGCAAATACAGCAGTGTAAAATTAAATAAAATTAAATAAAATTAAATATAGAAAGTGTATTAAATAAAATAAAATAAAATATAGACAGTGTATTAAATAAAAATAAAAATGTAAAAAATATATAGACAGTGTTCATCATGTTGGATGTGTGTCCTTCACCTCAGTGTAGGACAGGCTTCCTCCTCCAACATCCACACCAACGGCCCACGTTCCTCTTCCTCTCTGACGGAGTCCTCCGTTAGAGACGAAGAGGAAAGTGGGCGGGAGACCTGAGTAACCTCCCAATGTTAAGGCAGTGGGTGGTCAGGAGAGTCGGTGGGCAGTAGCTGGACAGAGATTTACAGAGGCTGGCTTGGCCTTCCCCCGTTTAAACACTGACATATGTTATAAGCAGGTGATTTAACAGGCTCCAACGTGCACAGGTTGATGGGTTTAGCAGTGCAGCTCTCCTCCCAGTCGAGCCAGACCATGACATTAGGAATGACACACTTCCACAATTCTGTCCGCATGAAAAAAAGGGAGTAAGAAAAGAGTGAAAAACAGATCGCTCATTTAAATCTAAAGCTCTAATGCAGAGGACTCGCATTACTGGAGACCGGCAATGAACATTTCAGGCTTTAATTCTGTGTCAATCTGCATTTCAATCTTTCAACACGTTCCAGGATTTACTTTTTACGTTTCTTGCATATTTATTAGTGATTTCTGCTCATTTCATTAGTCCTCATGACTGAAACTAATAATTATTACCAGCATGCTGGTGTTACCTGTTATGAGAAGATAATCCTATCACGCAGCAGGACAATTTTCAATTAAGTTATACAATGCGTCGCATTCCTAATAGAGGGATCAAACTTGAGTAGACTTTACTTGGCAGACTTTCAATGGAATGTTGAAATTAAGTTTTGGATAAACAAGATATGAGAGATATGCAGGCATTCAGAGCTCTCTCGGGATAACATGAAAGCAGAGAAAATTCCATTTACTGCAAGATGCAGTGAAAACTCCAGTCAAATAAAAGTCAACTTGATATTCCCTCAAACCTCCTCTGCATGTACAAATGCTGATATTTGCCATTTACCATTTCATTCTTGAAAATACACATATCTGTGAGAAGCCAATACAAATACATTCAAGCAGTGTTATTAACAGGTGTAGTCTATGTCAAAAAGAATAGTAAACTGGGTTCAATATATAGTCTCTGAGTACCACGTCCCCAAAGCCATGGTAGGTCAACTTTAGGACTTTCTAGTTCTAACCAAAGTGGTTTTAAAACAGAGACGCAATTTCCTTCAGAAGTAACGTGTACAATTTTGTCTTAATATAATACAAACATATTATTTGTGAAGGCTGGAGCATAACACCTCACATGCATGTGTTCCATACGGACAGACCAGAACCTGGGAAGGGTTCAAATCCAGAACTACCTGTAAGCCAACATAACTACCGACATAGAGCTCTGCTCAGAGTGAACGTAAAGCTTTGTGTTATTTGTGCATAACAATTTTTTTTGTTCCAGTCTTTATTATTCATTTTTTGTTCCAGTCTCTTTATTCACCACAAGCAGCCAATGTACCATTGCAAGAAGAGGGGCAAGGACCCAGGACCAGCTTTAGACACATCTAGGTCCAATGGGCCCTCTGAGACGTGAAGTCACAAGGAAGTAATAAGGGAGGAAGTAGTAAGTAGTGTGCGATGGAGAGATGTAAATTCATCCATAAAGAAAGAGAGAAGAAGATAGGAGTTCTGTGTGTCCTAGAATCGGCTCAACCAGGTATATTGGGTCAGATGTTTAAATCGTTGGGTCATTTATTTGCTCACATTAATTGCGTTCGGTCTGTAAAGAGCTTAACACAAGGTGTGCAGCTGCTTGACTTAAATAAATAAACTGTTTAATTTGGCTGTTGCCTCCAAACTGCGCTACTGAAATAATAAAAAAAGTTAAATAATATCTCTCTCCATAATATATAATACAATATCTGCACAAGCCCCCGGCAACTGTCATTATTTCGTGCCCTATCATATATTACGTATAAAAATGCCACTAATTACACTGTTCATAGGGGAAACTTAATTCAACCTAATATGAAAGTTCACAGAGACATTCAGGAAACACTTGTTCTGAAACTGGACATTCAACACAAACATTATCCTCCAAAGGGAGTCCCCAGTCCCCCCCACGGTGTGCTACCGGCTGTGATAGATGGTTTCCAGGCCCTGGGTAATATTATGTGGGGGCCCACCCATGCCGTGGGAGCAATGTGCCCACTGCTCCTAATGAAGCATCCTGGAGAGCGTAAGGTCTGAGAAAACAAGGTACAGTTTTACCTACACAAACACAGGGTATATAATGTGTGTTTTGAATACAAACAAAGACTTCTATGCACTGAATTAACTAATTAACTAATACGGTGATGACAAATGTTCAAGCGTTCATGTGTCTGCATTTGTATTAGAAAAAAACGTACAGTCAAATCATTTGAAATTGTTCTTATTCTGGTCCATCGATCAGAAAATATATAATGATTGTCAGAATTGAGGTTCCAACCTGCTAACGCTCCAATAAACTAGAACGGGCACTCGGTAGAGCGCACACCTTCGCCTCAGCCACTTTTATGGTACCTGGCATGAGAGAGTGGGGAGCTTGATGTCATGTGAACATTTTGGCATTAGTTGCATGCCGATTGGATAAAAATGTACCGCGCTATGGGAAAAAGAAGATTTTTACCTTTTCGTGACCTTGGCATTGACCTTTGACCCCCAAAATCAATCCCAAAATCTAATCAAATGGTCGCCGGATTACCAATAATCCCACCAAATATGCGATTCGGTTTAATACTTTTTGAGTTATGCGAGTAACACACAAACACACGTACAAATAAATAAATAAATACACAGCATCAAAACATAACCTTCTGCAGAATGCGAAGGTAACAAGTTACTTTCTACGTTCAGTCACCTTCAGTTATGTTGACATGTTAAAATTTAAAGTCTATTCCATTATGTTACTACCTCATTATAGTTAGTGCCACTGGTCTGATGTCTGTGTTTGATTTCATTTGTTTCGTCTGGTGTCCTTTTGTAATAAATTATTTATTTACGACTGTTTCACATCTTCTATTGTTTCATTTGCTACTTTCCCTACCCACATGGTAAATCATTTAAACTTTAATTGTTGAATCCCTGAAACCACTGATAAGTCTGCTGTCAAACGATTGGATTCTGACACCCACGATGTGGGAACCACAGGTGAGACTTGTGGAGGCACCAATGGGGAAGCAGAAGGCCCTCCACACCGAAGGCAGGTGGAGGGACCCGGATGCAGACTCAGAAGATGGGAAATGGAAACGCTTCACTAGAGCATTCACAAACACAGAACAAAGAGAAAGAGAGAGAGAGAGAGAGACTGAGAGAGAGAGAGAACTAGGCACAGAGCCTCCATACTATATGGCGTAATACATAAAACGCACATTTAGGCAACATCATCCAGCATGACTGGTTGTGCAGTGGGTCAGAGGCGATGAGGAGAGGCCTGTCCCTGGAGGATCCCTCGTGAGGCGGTATGCCGCTGCAGTGGGCCCCCGGGGTTCCCCCCGGGTTCCCCCGGGGCAGAACAGCGCCGCATCTGGCCAGAGTGTGTCGGCAGTTCCCGGATGACGATGGCGGTGATGCCATCGGATTGCGTCCGAGGTTCCCCCGGACCTCCAATTGAGAAAATAGACGTGGTGTAGCGCCACAGACTGTGCAAGAGATCACTGGATCTCCCGGTCTGGGAGGAGATCCCCCAGGACGCCATCCTCCGTCTCATCGGAAGCATGTCCAGATGTTGGAACATGGGGGGGGGGGGGGGGGGGGGGGGGGGACACACACTACCGAGCCCCATTATGAGGTTTGTCCAGATGAGAATCACTCGAGGTGGATCAGCTGTGATTTGTCAGAGACAAATTGAACAGATTCAGCCTTTTTTATCCATAGGTCCTTGTGACAGCTGGCTTAAATGCTGAGGATTCATACAACTATTCACTCAAATCAACAACTATTCACTTGGACGACCTAAATAATAATGAGCCTGATAGAAATTTACCAGTTTTTTTGGTAAGAAAACAAGAAAAGAAAAAAAGAAATGTCTGCAAAACTAATATATCATCACCTTTTGTAAAATAATGTCCGATTAATGGCATTGATTAAAAGCATAAAAAACTACAATGGGCACTAGATATAGCGCATACCTTCACATATCACAAGATTGGGCATTGAATTATGAACATGTTGGCATTAGTTGCATGCAAATTGGATACAAATTGACCGTGCTATGGTAAGAAGAAGATATTGACCTTTTCATGACCTTGACCTTTGACCAAATCGATCCCCAAATCTAATCAAATGGTCCCCGGATAATAACCAATCATCCCACCAAATGTCATGCGATTCGGTTTAATACTTTTTGACTTATGCGAATAACACACACGCATACAAATACACGGCGATCAAAACATTACCTTCCGCATTTTCAATGAGAAGGTAATAACGATATACATACATCTTCTTCTTGCTGACAGTGCAGTTTTCTTACACATGTCATAGAGAGACATCATCATTACATTGAGACTGATTCATCATCAGTGAAACATAAAATAAAACATGTTCCAGTACAACCTCCCCAAAAAAAGAAGCACATGTGTCCTTTGATGTACACGCTTCCCTCTGATTCCCAATGAACATCCCTGTGCAATTCCATTTTTTGGGAAAACTCCAATGGCTGTTTGTCTTTGCATGTCGAGGAGCATTGAAGTCCTGATTTACCGCGAGTCCCAGTATCTGTTTTGGGTATCAGATTCGGGGCACGGAGGCACGGCTTTCTCACGGAGCGCTTTTATAGCAGCGGCTCGATGTTAAACGGTCCTCTGGCAGACATGTTTTTACCATCAGCTTTCCTTTCGCCACATGTTTGCTTATATATCCGTTCATAATTATGATTATTATAAAAGATTTCACTCCTTTATGCATTTATAATTGGAGTTATTCATTATTCCACTTCTTTATAATCACATTAGTGCTCAATGACAAATAAGCTTCCACTTAATTGCCAATATTAACTTGACCAGCTGGCGGAACAAGGAAACACTTGACTTCTTCCTGTCGGGACCATGACAACTAAACATTTAAAGGAAATCTGGCCTGTAATTGGAGACATATCCTGCTGTTGAGTAACGCTTGGGACGCTACCAAGTACCCTGCTGCTAGCGGGACATAAAACATGTGCCTCATCCTTTTGAAATGAAACAAA
Organism: Liparis tanakae; assembly: GCA_036178185.1. NCBI lineage: Eukaryota > Metazoa > Chordata > Actinopteri > Perciformes > Liparidae > Liparis > Liparis tanakae. The sequence continues at coordinate 19,958,260 of CM070100.1, read as the reverse complement.
TCGTCATGTGGAGCCGGCTTTTCTGAAGACTTCATGATTCATCAGGCTTCAGGTAAAGAAATAACACTGTATTATATTGGAAAAACACTGCTTTTAAACTACTTTCTCTTGTGACTGCATATAATCTGCATATGTAGGTCCTAAAACTACAGTTTATTGAATTGAAATGACTTCATATGATCATTCCATCAAAAGCATCCCATAATGTACGTAACATACTACTTGTATGGCCTCTATTCCCCCGTCCTCTGCTGGCAAACACACACACACACACACACACACACACACACTGTCTGCCCAATCGTCCCGCCCTACTGTCCCAGACTGTCTGTGAGGTGATTAAAGGACATCTGCCATACCGCTCAAGATACACAGCTCCCTTTTTACCCACAAGCCTCAGCGCTCCCCAAAACCACTGGCCAGGTTCAACTCGTGAGCTTTCATCATCCAGTCTTAACAAAACACCTAAATTGTTTGAATACATTAGTCAAAAAAACGCATAATTGCCTCACGTCACTTTTTGAATAAACCTTTAAAGGGTTCGGGTATTCAATTGAATTCAGTTTATTTTGGATGTGGAGCTCTTTTCTTTGGTCCTGATGTTCTCACAGTTGAATCTTCCATATTTCCGTGTAGCGTTTCTTTTTTTACGTCGGGGAATAGTCGATAACTTCTGCTTCTTGTCATCACTATGTTTAATAAAACAGATGAGAGGCCGTTGTAAAAAATAATAATAATTGAAGCACATGGATTGACAACGATCTAATCAACATGAATTCTCGGATGAATCAAAAAGTTAATATCCAGGAGTTTTTATTGTAGACACAACCGCTGTATGACAATTTGGCCAAAATATACCACAGTACCAAATATGGTACAGACATAGGCGTCTTAAAGCCAGGCGGCAAAGGTCCAAGTGCCTTCAACTTGCATTCTCTCTAATGGCCACTAGGGGGCGACTTCTCCGGTTATAAAAACAAATCTGAAACATGAGTTTATGGTCTCAATCTCCAGTTTCATGTTGTCTTCTATACAGCATGAGGTTCATTCAGTTTGTTATGCTCTATTAAGAGTCAAACAGACCATAATGTAGACCCTACATTATGGTCTGTTTGACTGTACATTGTAGGGTATGCTTTAGGGCGGGGCTACATGGTGACTCACAGGTCTCTATCGCGTTGTTGTCCAGTCCGGGAGTTGTACGTGTTTTTGTTTTAGTACTTTAACCATTTCACAGTGTTTTTTTTCACTTAACGAAAGTGAATTGAAAACACGTTAGTCCCTTTAAGGTCTTATTCGGCGTTAGCGCCACCCTCTCGAGTCCCTTCTGGTGGCAGGAGAACCAGAGGGCAGCGGCCCAAATGCAAAACTCGGTGTCCACAAATCAATGAGTGACGTGGTGACTGTCCACTTTTTATATCAGGGCTATTCTTACACCTCAATGCCAAGGTGTCGCCAAACCTCCGTGTCACGGAGGCCAACAAGTGGATTCATAATCAACCTCCCGGGATTACCGCCGAGTTCTCGAAAAGACGAGTATTTATGAACGCGTGTATAGCAGTGCACATGACGGGACATGAAAAGCGGGCATTGGACGCCTCCCTTTCTCCCGTCTTCATCCGAGGAGTCACTCACGGCCTCTTCAAAGTCTTTGACGTGCAGTATGTGAGACATGTAGTCGTCTGAGTGCTGCCGCATCAGGGCTCACTTTACAACCAGCACTGCCCCTGCAGGTCCCTCATTTGGAGCCGGGGGTCCGGTGTGTCCTCCGCGCTTCACTTAAGGACTTCACTGCCTTTTTTTTAGTGCCAAACTCAACGACTCTGTACTATTTCTATAATACAGTCATACAACCCTTACATGGCTGCAGAGCACAGAGCTGCAGTCATATCCAGACTTCAGTTTTAACAGCGATTTGTAATTTGTTTCCGCAATGTGATCGAGGAAGCACAGGCAGCGACTTTAAAGAAAACGTGAATGTGATCGCTCTGGCCGCTCGGGGTGTAAAAACAGTGGAAAGGTGTAGGTGATCAGACACATGGTGGGATCTATTAGGGGCGGGGCAAACAATCGCAGCGGCGGGAAAATTCTAGGAAGTGAAGGTGATGCATGAAATATAACTGTAAACACTGAAAAATGATAAAAAATAACGAGACAAAATCAAGTCAAGCTGCTGCAACTGTAAAATATACAGCGATAATAATCTATAAATATAATATATGGGACGTATGTATCTGAATTGTTTGCTTTTGATAGTATGATTCACAGATAATACGTACACTACCGTTCAAAAGTTTAGGGTCATCCATACAATTTCTTGTTTTCCGTGAAAATTCATACTTATATTTATCAAATTAATTGCAAAATTAATAGAAAATATAGTCAAGATATTGACAAGGTTAGAAATAATTATCTTTATTTGAAATATTAATGTTGTTCTTCAAACTTGTCGCTCAATGAAGGCCAGTTTCATAGCTTCTCTCACCAGTATAACTGTTTTCAGCTGCGCTAACATAAAAAAGGGTTTTGTACCCATCCGTTAGTCTTCTAAGGCAATAATGTAGTCATTTTCCACATTAACTATGTAGAGAGTGTATTTCTGATAAGTTATCTTCATTGAAAAAAACATTGCTTTGAAAAATAAGGACATTTCAAAGTGACCCCAAACTTCGGTAGTGTATATAGTAATATTGTCTACCACAGGGGTGGTCACACTTTTTCAGCATGCGAGCTACTTATAATGTGACCAAGTCAAGACGATCGACCGACGGGGGGGTGCTAGTGACTTTTTCTCTGCTCCGCCCCGACGATGCGCGCGCAAGCCAGCGAAGCTTTCTGTATGCGAGCCCGCGAGTGGAGGACTGTTAACGCGACACGGAGTGACAGAAATGACACGCTTCTGCTGTAATCTGGCGCTATAGAGGAAGTTACTCGGGGGCGGGCACATTTATTTTTCTGTGGTGCGATCTACCAACACTACGCCCCGATCGACTGGCAGGTCGCCGCGATCGACCGGTCGATCGCGATCGACGTATTGAGCACCCCTGGTCTACCACTTGTATTCCCCCACTTCATGCCAACCAAATAATCTTGAATATTTGCCGAACAGAAATAAACATAATTTAAATAAGCTGGCACATAAGTCGTAATAGGCCAGTTAAAAGCCTCGGAGCTCAACTGGCTGCCTTTCATCTCCCTCTTGTGCCACAACACAGATTTTATTTCATTTAAAAAAGAAAAGCAAGGCTTTCAACGGGGGAACGTTAGCCAGATATAATTACAGTGCCGGGTCACGGATTATTATAGCGGGGTTGGAGATCTGCAGCGGGTCTCTTTAGTGGTCGAGACATTTTGGAGGCTCCTGGGAGTCGAGGAAGGCAAAAGAAAAGAGAAGAAAGCTTCTCTTTCCTCTATTTCAGGTCCACTCTCAGACTTTTCACTTTTCAAGCTCAGGTGGCGTGACTTCTTCAAATGTCCTGAGTGACATCATCGGATGTGTCGCAACGGTAAATTAGTGTATTGGATGATTGGATAGTTGAGCCGGATGGCAAAATAAAAGGCGAGTCAGCAAAAGAAAGAAGCAGAAAAAAATGTCTCCACTTGTCATGCAAACAGTGGCACAAATTAGTCATCTGCGAGCGTTCAGCATCCACAAGCCTTTAACATCTGTGACCACTGAGCGGTTCTCTCAGCAGAAGGGTTTCTGCAGCCCACGAGTGGTGGAGTCATCTCAGAATGAGGAGGAACACATAACGAGGCAAATGACCCTAAATGTGATCCAGATTGACAAGTCAGAGTGGTTATTACAGGAGTCCAGTTTAACCCATTAGGACGCTTTTCCTCTGGAATAAGATAAATCTCCCAGATGGATCTTTTTTTTCTTACTTTAAGCTAAAGTTATTGGAGCGGTTGTAGAAGGAGTCGTCAAATGATACGTACGATTAAGTGGAGCATGAAACCGAGTATATGTTTAAAATATGTAAAGAGAGGCTAGTCCTCTGCGTCCCTATTGCGACACATTGCTGCTATGGTATGGTTTGAATTTGGGAAATATTGTTTATGAGGATATAAACTATGGTTGAGCCGAGATAAACAATATTTTCACAAGAAAAATTGATAAAGTAAAATAGTGAAAACAAGCCATACTTAATTTCTGTATATATAATTATATATATACATACTGTATATACCCTATGTAATTAATTATTTCTATGTTATCAACTATTGTGAAGTTAGCACTATTGTGATAAATAGTGTGTAGTTAGCATTAGTGTGCTAACTACTGTGCTAACGACAGCACTCCTGTGCTAACTTCACAATTGTTCTCTTCATGTATATCATGTAAGAAAAATATGTATCTGCAAAATCAAACTATCAAATTTGTGATGTGTATCTCTTTCAGTGTAGTGTGTATTGTGTGTGTGTGTGTCTGTGTGTGTGTGTGATTTGCATTTACTGGGCAGATGTCTCAACGATGAGTAGACTTCAGGTGACTTTGTACCTTTCACTCACTATTTAATTATATTTGTTAAATTCTTTGCATGACAAATAATAAGTGGAGGATTTTATTTTTCAAACGGTGTAAAAAAACATTTGATATTTGCCCTTTTGAGCCCGCTGGGCTTCCATACCTCGCTCCCAATACCCCAGCACCCTCTTGACCCAGTGGTCCATCCGAGCCCAGCTCAACACGAGGACGGCGGCGGGAGACAAGCGTCTCCATCGGCAACGCGCGGCTGTATCCGTAAATCAAGAGCCGCTGAGGCCCCTAGCAACCGGGCCTGAGGCGGGGGGGGGGGGACTGTTTTTAGAGCGGCACCAACCAGGGAGCGCCTCTAAGGCCGCGGCTTAAGCGCGTGGAATTGCATGCAGCGTATGACGTGTCGCGCAACCGCAATACCGGCGCTTCATCACATGGAACATGATCGGGCTGAGGAGGGGGGGGGGGCAATTGAAACCCAGGCGGAAGTCCACTTTGTGTCTCACCCTCCTTTTCTTTTCATCCATGCCGAGCATTCGGTTCCGATCCTGGATCAGTCTGTGTGCTGCGTTGCGATTGAACTCTTGTCGTGCTGCAGCCGATGATGTCATCGCCCCTCAAACAGAACATTCCTGATTCTCTCCAGTTGCATTTTTCCAATCGTGCTTATTGACCAAACCCAGGAGTTGTCAGTGCTTTTGGAAGAAATGTAAGCTTTTTTTCTAATTTTAATTTTAAATGAAGACATGGGAATCCAAACTGGCCCTGCTAGAGGGCTCAGGACTTTTCCTCCACAAAGAGCCCAACGGGGAAAGGTGTGACTCAGCTAATCCTGGACCAGCTGACTGGAGAGAGAGAGAGGGGGGGGGGGTCTTGTTTCACACGCAGTTTATGACAGCGGTGAAGATCGCTGCTGACACCGATAGATGTTGCGCTTTCTTTTCTTCTTCTTTAATTGTACTCCGGTGTGTCCGTCCTTGAATTCTCAGGTCACTGTACTCAGATATACCACACGGACGTGAATCAATCTGACGTGGTCCAGAACCAATATTGTCCATGTCTGACTCATCTCGCGCAGTTTGGCGTGCGAGGAACCTGCAACATGAAACACATCATAACTCCGAGAGGAGCATCGAGATGACACCCGCTGGCTGCATCTGACGTCTGATTTCATCTCAAGTCAGATTAAAAAAATACGTTTTTTGACAACTAAATCATAAACACACTGCTCTTGCAGCCCATCATTGAAGCAAAAGACACACACACAACAACTGACATCTTCAAAAAAGCCACGAAGGCTGAAATCCAACTGTAACGGTGCTATTCCTGCAGCATTTGCACATAATCAAATTTGGTAATATGGATTAAAACACAGATTTGCACTTTAGTAGCACTTGAATGGCTCTTATCATGGTACTTTTGTAGTTTGACTATGTTGAGAATATGTTACTTGTTGTTCTTAGTTTGTCCTCTAGGTTGATGCACTTATTGTAAGTCAAAATTATTTGTTAAATCACAAACTCCCCTCAGAGGGCTTTACGATCCGTCCACATGCGACATCCCCGACCTTTGACCTCACATCGGATCGGAAATCAACTTCCAAGAAATCGGGAAAAAAAATTGACGTGCAAAAAGGGAAGAAAACCTTCAGGAGATCAACGGATATCGTGTTACGTGTAGAATAATGTCCGGAGACCGCTGTGTCTTCTTCGGCTAACTTTATTAGCTCAACAATAGCATGACACCGACTGTACACGCCCTCTTCTGATATCACATACACCGGATCCCTCCGCCTTGAATGTCAATAAAATAGTACCATTACATTACACAGAGGAGGATCCCTCTCATGTGACCAGAATGAATCATTACAGAGTTACAACGCGTACAATGAGGATGACAGAGGGTATGAATAGTTGGTAGTAGGCATGGACCACGATCCAGACCTCCACGATCCATGAAACAGGAGGAGAGGAGGGGCATCAGACGTATCAGATTCAAAAGGTAGCGAAATACAAAATGCATATAAAGTAAAGAATACTTGGTAAATGACTTAAAATAATGAGCAAGTAATGAGAGTAAATGTAATGTGTTCTTTCCACCTGTTTGTATCTGCGTGTCTCGTTTTCCCTGGACAGAAATTCACTAAGATCAAAATTCTTCCCGTAAAAAAATAAATCCTGAAACAGGTTTTCATGAAAGATAAATTCATATATTTTTCCCGGCGTTCCAGAAGCTTTTCCTGATCCACGTCCGAAAAAAAAAAAGCGCGGCGCTGCTCTGTGATACCTGCTGCT